>JAOPHQ010005796.1:0-66560 GCA_030340625.1 Merluccius polli | reverse complement strand
TCGTCCACGGCCTGACGGCGGATGGCGGAAAGGTTAAAAACGTCTCTCTAGGTTGTGTCCAAACTGCGGTGGCTTAATGTGTTAATGTCAATCTTTTTTTCTCTATTTTGTCTGTAGTAAGCCGCTGATTTCTACCAATGAAAACTGCAAAGACTCCAAAGCATCTGAAAATGGTGGCCAAAAACGGTGTATTTATGAAAAACTATGACATATATAATTGAGATATGCTCTAGACACAGGGGTGGACTGGCCATCGGGCGTACCGGGCAAATGCCCAGTGGGCCGATGCACAGTTTTGGGCCAGTCCAGATTTTTGGGCCGGTCCAGCACTGTCATAATACGTCGGTCGTAGGTCCGGGGTGTGTTACAATCGCGTTGCTATACTGGCAGGGTTTAAGGGAAGGTTACATGCTACTGTTGATGTAGTGTACTTCTTGTATGCATTAAATGTGAAAACAAGAAACATGCGGCTAAATAAAGAAAAAATCAATTCAGGCATTAAAAAAATCTACAAAAAAAGTGAAGCGATTTTTTCCCCTAACCCTAGCTAGTAGTGTGTTTAAGGTGTGTAAATGTACATAGGACGTGACCTCAGAGTGAGGAGTATAATAATAACCACAAAGATGATGTCACACCTGAATTTTCACAGGCGCTCCGATGACCATGGTCTTCTCCAGCAGGTTCTCGTTGAACTCGGGCGGGTGGTCGTTGAGGTCCAACACGGTGACGAACACCTCCGCCAGGCTGTACTTCCCCTCCGTGTCCTCCGCCTTCACGTAGAAGTTGTACTTGGAGCGCACCTCCGCGTCCAGGCTGGCCCACGGCTGCGTGTAGACGATGCCTGACGTGGGCTGGATCAAGAACCTGAGAGACCGGAGAGAGAAGAGGCTGAAGTTGTAGTTTCTATAGGCTACAGCGGGCATCTTGGTTTCGAAACGCTAGCTTGGTGTTGAAACTGCCATGTAGTATTTCAACATCATTTAAATAACATATATATTTCTAAATAAAATATAATATAATATACCTTTTGTCATTACTAAGGGATGAAACAATTACATTTCATCCTTCTTTATCAATGTCACAGTGTGATACTGAAACATAAAATAACAATCAATATCCGTGTTGGAGTACACCACTATACCTTTGTGACGTGGTGACCTACTCTGACTTTGTCACATGCAAGGTAAGTGCAAGCAAAGAGCACAAAGACTATTTTCTCCACCAATCCTATTAGCGGATTAGCGAAGACAGGCTAGCAACAGGAACACACAAGGATAAACATGGTGAAGCATTGAGGCATATAGCAAGAGCTTCAGCAGTAGAACATGATCAATTCCCTGACTTTCACGCTATGCAGGAAAATATCCCAGGAAACATAAAATATTTACAATCTTGCTCCAAACCCGAATACTCAATGTTGCCTGTACTCATATGAGATAATGCACAGCTGAAGTGTTAGGCTGGATGGCGCTTGGGCATGCTGTATTCATTAATGGTTTCTCAAAGATCTTGGGTAAGATCAGATCAAATAAATGTGACATACTTTCAAACAATATTTTCAAAGTCTGTGCGAGCTTGTTAATGGCAGTGTGCGACTCTGTATTGTGTGACTAGACTTCCTGGGTGGGAACTGTGCAGTCTTCTTTGTAATCATGTTGATATTCAGGGTAACATAATAAAAAGGGATAAGGTTTATAGCATTTCATTCTGCTGGTAGCCAGGTAACTGCTGATCTCCTGTGCTATCACTCCTGAATCTAAACTGAAAACAAAAACACGGAAAACAAACAGCAGGCACAAAACACACCGGCATGCATTAGCGAGGGAGGACACCGACATGAAAGAAAGACAGAAAATGAAACGAAAGCAAGAGAGAGAGACTAAGATAAAGACTAATGGTGCATATAATGGTTTTACTCACAGGTCAGCTCCAGAGCCATATATGGAATATTTAACTTCACCCCATAGACCCGAATCTGGATCTGTAGCCTGGAGTAGAGAGAGAGAGAGGGGGGGTGAGAGAGAGAGAGAGAGAGAGAGAGAGAGAGCGCAAGAGAGAGGGAGAAAGAGTTATCAAAACAGTGAGAGAGGAAGAGACAGAGGGAAAGAGACAAAGGTAAAATCAAATTCATTCAGAATGTATTTCTAAGGGTTTAGGAGGTTCTGAGGCTCAGTCAGCTAAACCACATGGACTGTGGCTGTAATGTTGGGTTTCACGGCTTGCACTGTGCTGCAGGCCAACTCCTTGTTCCCTGACTCTGTATCTGTACGGTTGCGTAAAATCTGATAAAAAAAACATTGATGCCTAAAAAATATATAATCCTACCATTAAAAAATAAAGAGATCTGCCATTTTTAATGCCCCAGCTGACGTGAATGAACGGTGTGGAGAGGGGAGCCGAATGCTGCCATGGAATTAGTATTACACTGAATGGATCTATTGGTGGGCCGGTGGGGGACAGAGAGTTACAGGGGGTCGGCTAAAAAAAGAACTGGACTCGATGTCGCATGAATCGCCGTCGTCGTCATCATCACCCACATCGTCATCAACATCGTCATCATCATTTTTGGAGCTAATCTTTCCGTGCAGGACTGTCTGGCGGTTCGCTATCCGTCTGTGTGGTGTGTTCAAGGTCATTGGCTGGCTGCGCTTTTATTTTTCTATCTGATTGAAATTGCCTGAGATCACAGTGATGAGCCTCTGTGGCATTCACGCAAGGGCAGGATTTAGCAGTGATCCGCCTCTCCCCCGTTGCTTTGTAGCTTCTACTAAGGATCACTATACTGACGAGAATCTCCAGGTTCCTATTTGACATACACTACCCGTCTGTTAACCTTCATGTTAACACACGTGTGGATTTTTTTTTAATTAACTGGGTATATATATATATATGTTTTGTATATGGGTGGTTATATTGATAAACATGTCACTTTGATATTGAAAATAACAAATTAAATGTGCTGTATGGCATTTATAATCGACCAAAATAGATTTTTTTTGCCGCTACACATTAGCAGAAACCAACCCCCCCAAAAAACTAAAAAGCTGGGTATTTTGTATTACACAACAAAATGAAAGTGATAGCCATCTGGCAGCTTCTCTCCCATGTCTCTTACGCAAACCACCCCAAAAACCTCATTTGCGGAATTAACGTCTCTTTTTTTAGCATCGTTAAATATTTAGCATTCTGTTTGGGCTGGGTTTTTTAAATCGTGAGTGGGCTTGTGTTTTAGCTAGCTTGGATAAACGCTCTCTTACGGTCACTGAGACAACGTTGGTGCCCCCGGGGGAGTTTTCGGGGATCCTGGCTATGTAGTAGTCGGAGGAGAACTTGGGAGCGTTGTCGTTGGTGTCCAGGAGATGAATGATGATGTCTGCTGTGGCGCTGAACCTCTCTGGCGTGTCTATCTCCACCGCCAGAAGCTGAGACCACAACATCATGTTAGCATCATCGCTTTACAATCTACATCTAGACACTTTTATCGGAAGCGACTGACGGTGAATTGTTTTGGATACGTGTTAATCATGAGCAGGTAGAGGTTCGTCCCTTACAAGTGGGTTTGAACCTTTCAGCTGGGAGTCAAACAGCATTACCACTACACTATATCCTGCCCCTCAACAGTCCACACGTCACAGATCGTGTTTGGAGTTCGGCTTCTGACCTTGTAGGTGAGAAACTGGTATTTTTCGTAGTCCATGGCGGAGGAGTCCTCCACCAGAATGGTGACCTGAGCCTCGTTGAGCACCGTCTGCGGGACAACTTTCAGCATTCTCCCCGGACCAATCAGCTGCAGGTTGAACTTAGCATTAGCCCCCTGCAAGCACACACCATACACACACCAAAACCAATAGTCATACAGTAGTTAGCGTTCTCAGCTAATACACAACAATAGCATACAATAGCAATAGCATTGACAAAAAAAAAAAACTTTCACAGCTAACATTCACAGCTAATACAGAAGCTAGCATTGGCACACAAAAAAAAAACATTTGCAGCTACAATTTCCCTCCAATGGATATGCTAAAATTAGAATCAGCAGAACTCGGCCGACCCATCATAATTCATACATGAGCTTATTTAATCAACATTTGTTACAACAACACTGTGAGCGATTGAGACGGCAATAATCCCTGTAGTGTTGTCCATTCAATCAAAATGAAAGCCTTGTCTCTGTTTTTACCTCACGCTGTGTCTCTTCTGTATTATCCATGGGATGGAAACCAATAGCCTACTTTTCCCTATCCCATTTTTATTCATATCTGAGCATAGTATTAGAGGTTATGTTGGAGTTAAATGCCTTTCATTTGCAGTAGGGACATACAAGCTCCTGGAAACCAAACATTTGCAATATGCTTACAAATGAGTAGGGCACTATAATATAGGTGATTCATAAAAGAGGAATATGCCAACGACAATGGCAGAAAAGCATAACTCATAATTGAGCATAATATCACAAATCACCAACCTATCTCAATCAACTACTCCAATGAATGATTCAATACAGTTTAGATGGGTTGTATTAGATAGTAAAACACATGTTGTCTCAAAGTAAAGCAGCATCGATAATCTCTCTCTCTGAATGAACCTGTCCATAACTACTATGCTATGCTAATATGCTATGCCAACAATATGCTATGATAATATTATCTCCAAATGCGATATGCTAACAATATGCTAGGCAAATGTACAAATACACTGGCTAACATACGATGCTAACAATGTTCTACGCTAATATGTAATGCTAACAATATGCTCGCTAATATGTTAAGAGCTAACGCTATGAGCTCCAGCTCCACCTGGTCAGAGTCGTTGACGGTGATCTTCAGGCCCCTGAGGATCTCCCCCTCTGGGGGGTGTTCATACATGGTCAGCTGGAAGGTGTTCTGGGGGCCCTTCTCCCCGTAGAACGTGGGCGGGTTGTTGTTCAGGTCCACCATGCGGATCACCACCGTGGCCAGCCCAAAATCCATCAGTCTGCCACCCGGACCCACCTCTGAGGCCTGGAGGACACACACACACACACACACGCACACTTATGCAATTTACTTAATTGTTTTGTATTATTCTACATTAGTATTGCCCTGCATTAGTAATGTTTTGCATTGTGTGAACCTCGATAAAGTGGGGTTATACAGTTGATGCCTCTTACCCGGACTTTTACGTTGAAAATCTCTCTCTTCAGATTAATGGGGTGCGTGAGCAACGTGATCCGACCGTTCGTCTTATTGATGCCAAAGACACCGTCGTCTCCTGCAGGGATGAGAGCACACCAACCCAACAGGTCTGTCACAGCAAGCCTCAGCATGATAAAGATCACTGACAAAATTACTACTACTATTACTATTTACTTACTCAAGTCAATTGTAAGACTGGGGGAGTTACTACTATTTCACTTAACAAACATGTTTATCCAAAGTGAACTTACAGTGAATTCAGATACATGTCGTTAATGAGCAGGTAGTAGTTAGGCATCTTGCTCAAGGATGCACTACAGGTAGATTGTGGACATTGGGGATCGAACCCAGTACCTTTCGTCTGGGAGTCAAATACCCTCACCGCTTCACCTGACTGTGGGAGGCGGTAGGAGGGAGATTCTTACCGTCATCCAGGGAGTAAACGATAGGGTTTGGGTCCCCCACATCTCCATCTTTGGCCAAAACTGTGTATATTTCAGAGCCCTGAGAATACAGGTATTCCTTTATCAGTTTGTGTATTTTTGTAATTTTTGGTCAGTTTGTGTCAACACATCAAAGCAACCAAGTCATATTCCTTACACTATATAGTACAGCATATAGTGTATGTATAGTACATATAGTATGTGCTTTGGAAAAGGCATGTTGAATCATGTCACACCTTAATATGAGATGGGGGGGGGGGTCATAAAACTTCAAAAACACTTGAGGTATTCAATCTAATGACGCTGTACCTACACTGCAACAGGTACAGGTAGGAAACATACACTAAAATGTGTAAATCTATCAGATTTGATGACTTTGGTCAAAGGGGGTTACGATGAACCATACGAACCAGGCGGGCACTCATACTCACCGGCACGGAGACCTCGTAGATGAACCCAAAGTAGGGTGTGCCCACAAAGGAGGGGGGCGTGTCCTGCTGGTCTATCACGTTGACGGTCAGGGAGGCGGAGGATGACATGAACTGCTCCCTGCCGTTGAAATCTCCGCCGCCGTCCTGGGACACATGTTTTTGTTTTTAGTTATTTTATATGTATGTTATTGTGCTTCTTTTCTTATACAAAATGCAAAGAGAGTTCACCCATGAATGGATTACACCTGGTGATATTGCTGATTTATGTTTTGTTTATTGGTGATCAGATATGATTATAGATGTGATCACTTATCATATTTAGTGATTATATAATATACATTTAGATTATACGAACACATTATCAGGTTGCTTCAGCTTTCCCACTTTAAAACAGGTTGAGTCAGTGAAAGTGCAGTGACAGCGTAGCACGCCGATTGTTGCCGTGCTACAACGTGTTTGAACCGTTACCTTGGCGATCACCGTGACAAAGTGTGTTTTAGATTTCTCGTAGTCCAGTGTCTCCCCGGTTCGGATGCGGAGGATCCCACTATGTCTGTCTATAGAGAACAGGCTGGACTGAGCACCCTGTAGAAAAACAGAGAGAGGTAGAAACACAGAGAGAGAGAGAGATAGAGAGAGAGGGAGAGAAGAGAGAGGAGGAGAGAGATAAAGAAGGACATAGAAAGAGCGAGAGTTAACAAAAGGTGCTTTTTTAAGCTCCTTTAAAAAAACAGATCAACTCAGATAAGGTCAACGCAGAGCGAAAAGCCTCACTCTCTCTCTCTCCCCCTCTCTCTCTCTCCCTCTCTGTCTGTCTCTCTCTCTCTGAAAAACCCTAAACCTCACGTGAGCTTTCATTCAAAAGTGCTCAGATGGACTCGGATGAAAACTGGGCATTCGACAGCCACTTGAATTAGGCCACAGCATCCTGACATCACGGCAAACCATCCCCCATGTCTCCATAATAGCCCATATGCCCAGAGGACAGGCGGGCAGGTGAAAGCCGCCGTGTCCAGATGTGTTCTGCGTCAGCATCACCGGGGACCAGCTGTCCTCTATTCCTAATAGCCCAAAGTGCAAAGTGCCACCCCCCTGCAGCCAACGCAGCAGCAGCAGCAGCCGCAGCACTTTAAGCCCCCAATACCTCACACAAATGTAATTGTGACTTAATCCCGGGCCTCACCATAGCACGAGTGCTACATAAGCAGACACACACACACACACACACACACACACACAGGCACACACATATGAACATACATGAAAAACACACACGAATATACACACATACACACATGCATGCACACACACATGATCATACGCACATAAAGCCACATGTACTACATGCACACACAAAGACAGGTACATACATGCACTAGGGTTTAGTGGTGGTGGTGTGGTGGGCGTTGTGGCCAGGTGGTGGGTGGGGGTTACCTGGATGTAGTAGGTGACGGATCCTCCCGAGCCTGTGTCTCTGTCCAGCGCCTGGACCTGGAAGAGGCTGCTTCCAGGCTGGGCGGTCTGGAATAACATACAAGGAGATAATCCAGGGTCACAGTATGTAGGGTGTTAAGAACAATCACTCACAAGCTCCGTGACCCCGTCCTGAGTCAAGGACCAGGGGTTAGATATCTCTATGGGTTAGATATCTCTACGGGTTAGATATTTCTATAGGTTAGATATCTCTATTGGTTTGATATCTTGATAGGTTAGATATCTCTATTGGTTTGATATCTCGATAGGTTAGATATCTCTATTGGTTAGCTATCTTTACGGGTTAGATATTTCTATGGGTTAGATACATCTGTTGGTTAGCTATCTCTATGGGTTAGAAATCTCTATGGGTTAGATATATCTGCAGGTTAGACAGCTATAGGGGGGATGTTTCCCATTTGAGTTTGAATAGTGAATACAATTGTTTAATAGAGTGAATAAATAAGTCAATGGTCAAAACAATGCAGTCATAAATGAACAACTATATACATACATAGATACATACATACATTCATACATGCATACATATACGTACATGCACACAAACATGCATACATGCATGCATACATGCACACATTAATGTATGCATGCATGCAAACATACATATTTTTTAGTTGGTTGCTTACTTCTAGTACATTGACAATAGTCGGCATATTTTGGAATTCTGGTTTTTCGTCGTTTGCATCCATTACGAATACCGTGACTCGTTCAACCACCTGTTGAAGAGACCAGAGATTTTCTTACCACTGTACAAGTACATTCAAGAACACAAAAACATGTATCAAGTAATGTGTAATGACAGTTTCAATTCAAATTGGCCAGTGGATAATGATAACAATTGACCCAGACATACAAATGGTTTCCATGTAGACCATATAACTCATATACATGTTCAACTGTACAACAACGGTGCATATACAGCAAGGCCTAATACAAACAGTACATACCTTGCTTCTTCCATCAGTGATGCTGACGAGAACATCCACAGAATCTTGTTTCTAAACGATAATGATAAAAACAAACAAAAAAAGTCTGCGTTTGGATCATTTAGAACAAATAAACGTGTGCAAATGTTGAAGGGGTATAATCATGTTGAATCTCAAAATAAATGCAATAATATTTGTGATTGTATTTCAAAAGACTTGAATTAGGACAACAACCATAACCAGTCAACTATGTAAATGTTAGAGGTTTACCTCTCGATCCAGCCTCTCTACCAAAGTGATGTCTCCAGATACTGGCTCCACTATGAAGTACTGCTTGGAGCCGGGATCAAATGCGAGACCGTATCTCACCTCCTGGCCTTCAGGGTCTGTACCGTTGAGGGTATAGATGTGTGTGCCTGTGGAGAGAATTCAGGATCATACTTCACTAATATTCAATTTTCTCAATTCAGTCATAAAAAGGATGCATATCATGTCGGCTGTGGATGGAGAGCTGCATACAAGGGCTTTCATAGCAAGCACTATTCATTGAAATCAAGAGATGGCACCACCACATCATCATCCACATCCACCAAACAAACCTAAACTATTTGGCATCTCCTGGTGTTACGAGCAACTCATAGATGACATGTGGTTGATTACCCAATGGACTGGGCCATCGAGAAATTTTAACGATTGAGATGGTTTTATCCAAAGCAGCCAACAGTGAATTCAGATACATGTCATTAAGGAGCCAGAAGAGGTAAGACATCTTGCTCAAGGATGCCCACAGGTTGGGCTGCGGACGATGGCGATCGAACCCTTTCAGCTGGGAGTCAACTCGATACACGATGCTACCCCATTTACTACCTTATCCTGCCCAGTTTAAGCTAACTATTCCTGATGTTCCAGACGCCTGGTCTCACCGACTGTCGTGTCCTCAGACAGGCTGAAAAGAACCAGGTTTCCATTCTGGCTGTAGGGCCCGTTGTCGTAGAAATACGGAGCGAAGTCTGCTTGTGCTGTGAAGAAAGAAAGAGATGTGGAGAAAACTTTAGAAACTGGTGTCTTCCACCACGCCACACAAAAAGCTTCCACCATCAATTCTTCTATAAATTATTTCACACACTATACACAAAACTATAGAATAAACACACACACACAGACATATATATATATATATATATATATATATATATATATATATATATATATATATATATATATATATATATACGTATATATATATATATATTCACGTATAATAAATATGCTTTTATTTTTGAAATGTTTTCAAATTCCTTGCAAAGTCTGCTTGGCCAATTAGGCTGATTCTGATTGTGTTCTGTTATGTGAATATTTCTCATAACACAGCATGTATTTTGTTATATTCTTCTAAATACACTTATGTAGCTCTTTGGGCCACAACAAAGTATTAGCCTGGGATAGCTAATCTACAACAGCTACAGCCTGAAGCCCCCTGCTTTCTCTATCCCGCCAATTGGGATTACAGGTGAGCTAAGTCAGTGTCCTAAAATATCCTTTCTGTGGTCCTGACTAGCTTAACTGGCAGAGCATTAAGGTTGCCAGGGTTAGGGGTTCGATTCCAACTGGGACCACCCATGCTTAAAATGTAAGATGCTTTGCAAAATGGCATATATTATTAAAGGGGTAGATATAAAGTAGTATACTGTCATAACAATAACTATACACCTTACATAAACAGGTCTACAAGATGAAAACAACATATGACAAGAAGATAACAATATAATAGTTAAAGACAACATTAAAACTCACATGTGACTGCGTGGAACATTAGCAATGGTAGAAACAAATAGCAACAGGTCACACTTAACGCAAATGTAATCACAATTTTTTTGAATCTCTGCTTGAGCAGAGCTTTAAAACAACTCACCAATACAAAAGTGCACCACTACGAAAACAAATGAAAAATGTAACTTCTTCACATTCTTCATCCTAAGGAACGAGATGGTGGCGTCGCACCATGAAGAAAGGCCGCCGGAGAGGGTCGCTCACATGAAATGTCCGTCTCCAGGAAGGTGTTTGCGATCGGCTAGCGCAAGAGGCAGATCTTCGCACCACTGTTTACTAGAAAGGCTGAGGCGGATGCTAACGTGTTAATCCAATGACACATCTTAGTCCCCTGAGGAGAGCCACTTACAGTCAAACCATCACAGACCCAGAGTTTATAAATCTGTGCTATTCTTTTTAAACGCATGATCTTGTACTGGCCTAAGACATAAAAGCTTACGGTTTTAAAACTATGTATGTTTTTGAATGCTAACATGTTCCTCGTTGCCCAAAAATGATTAGTTATTGGAACATTGTACCTTTTTTCTAAATACTGGTTTTAACTGCATTTTTATGTCTCCTTTTTTAATAAAGATGTTATGGAACCCATAATAATCTGTATATTTTGTATTTATATAAACATCATGCCATACTGTCCTGTAGTGTTTCAATTCAATTATTTCTCTGATAAATTACTCAACAACACATCTCTTGGTATCTACAAGAAAACTAGTGTTTAATAACTTTAACAGAAACATGTTGCATTAAAGGACAATGTGTGCATGAAATAAAGACAACTTAGGCCGTATCTCGCCCCTAGTTAATGCACATTGTGGCAGGGTTTAAATAGTACAGGCATCAATTCTCATAAGTCTGCTGAATGTTGTGCCTAGAGCATACCATCTGCTCCTCAGTCCATAGCCATCTGTCCACCTTGGAAAAAAAGCTGAAACATCCACTACTTATTGAATTAATAGATTAATTGCAATTCATATGATTGCAATACATGGTATAGGCGAAGGCCGTGCCAAGTTTTCTATGTGTTTGAAAATCATGGAGTTGTATCACGAAAGCTGGAAATAGAGGATTTGTGGGACTACAGGGCATATTTTGATTGGATTTCCACAGGTTCAACAGGTTGTTTCCTTCTTTCTCTTTCTTTCTGTGTTTTTCTTTTTTCTTTCTTCACAGCTCCTGATCCTTCCTTCCTTCTTTCTGTCTTTATTTAGTTCCATCAACACAACAAGAGTGTAGAGTTAAAAACCCCATCACACTAGCAAGTATCCGGTGCAAAGGCACCAAGGCTTAATGGTGTTGTTTGGTAATCGTATTTAGCTGCGTGGGGTATACTACAGCAGGCAGGTGTTGCATAATTCTCACCCACTGATCCTATTTCCACAGACAACATCAACCGCAACAACAAAGATCACTTTGTTGTCTACCACCCATCTGCTGGCTGCTCAGTCTAGGTTTTCCAAATTGATGACTGGGTCGAAGAAAAGACGACCACATAGTGACCTACAAAAAAATGCAAATTATCTAAAAAGAAAAATAATAAAAGTGTACAGTATGTTGTATGGCAAACACCACTGTGGTACACATACTACTGAGCAACAAACTCTGGAACACAAACCACTGCTTTTATAACACCATAATCACTGCTTTGAAAACACTGTTTTGGTGAACATGCAAACAGTGCAAAAACTAACGTTGATCTGCAAGACAATGGATGCGTTGGCGTGCTAACTTAAAATGTTGCATGCAAGGGATAAACCTTTTAAAATGCATTTCCGTACTATGGAATCAAATCTACTTCCTAATCCATCTGGCATTAGCCAAACACTATAAATCGACCCTTAACCCCTAGGTAGAACAGACCGGTGACTCTTTTGTTGAGATGACTGATGACTTATTGACTTTTGAACAAAAGGGGGTTGAATATGAAAGCAGGCCTAAATGTGCACATAAATCATACACATTGTGCATAATAGTTACATCTCACGATACAAAGTGCAGTCGTCAACATAAGATCCAAAAACCACAAAGTGCACAAGCCAGTTCATGAGATATACAAACATGTTGTTAATTCTACATTTACAGTACAATCTGAAAATATCCCTTAGCTTTGCAATGTTATTGCTATGTGTACAGTTAAATGTTGTGTTCCACTGTGTTTCTCCATTCAGTCATCAGCAGAGATCACCTGTCAGGTAAAACGTCTGAGTGACAGTGGGGGGGGGGGGGCATGGTTTCAGGTTTAAACCCCATGCTGCATGGCAGATGGCCGCGGCCTTCAGATTAACCCACTGCTCCTAAACCCACGCTCATCTTAATAATGCAGCCTGGGTCAGCTACAGACCCAGTGTCATTCACAACAATACTGTGAAGCCATACATGGATTATGACTATCGAGACTTTGCTTAGAAGTTAAGATGTACCATGGCTTTTGGTTCAACAAAGACCATGAACAGTTTCCCCAAAAAAGACATGTGACTTCAAAGTATTACTTATTTGCTCTACACAAATTATCAGTTCTCCCGAATTTCCCATGTTAGGCTATCTTATCAGGTGAATTTACAGTATAACAGAATTACCCTATACTATGTTCATGTCCTCCAGTAAGCAAAATATAAAAACATATTAACAATTCCACCACTCTAGTAATTTGAATATAATATGACGAGGGGGTTGATCGCACAACTGTGGTGCTCATTTCTCGTCATCTTCTTGCTTTCTAATCCCGTGCCTACAATCACACCAGCATGCACTGGTGGCCCATGGGAAATTTCACTGGGTGCTGAAACCATCAGTGTCCCTCTGCATCATCTGGTGTGGATTAGACATGTCAACACACAGCCATGACAAACCTTCAGCTAAATCTCTCTCTCCCTCTCTCTCCATTCTTATCTGCATGAATCTACATTGCAGAAGGATATCCCATAATATCATGTCTGGCTGTGCCCAGAAGGGGCCGGTGCCGGGTATAATTTCAAGTCCTGGGAGACATGGAACAGGCTTTTTAGTCAACGTCAAGAAAGACACAATTTGGATAGGATAGTATCATAATAATGTTGATGATAATCATCAGACTAGGATGCTTCTGACTGAGGATGGATATGACATCAAAAGTAAATGTAATATCCACATCATCATTTGACATTTGGATTTGGTGCAAATAAAAAAGCAATGAGAGAAAGACATGAGTCTTTTATTATATCATAGGCCTAAATTATACATACATTGCTCTATATTTTTTAAATAAATAAAGTATACAATTAAGTGTCTGTACATTACCAAACAGGTTGTTCATCAGGACATTTTGGATTACCTACAATAATCCAAAATTTGCTCCAAAAATATTTCTCAATAAGTAATAATACATTATTATCTCTACTCCAATAGTTGTCAGGGTAACACATCATTTTCATGAGAGGGGTAATATATGTGCTTTTTAACCTGTGTTGTCTATGAAACAGGATATGGATATTATGAAAACAGAATTGTGAACTTTAAATAATCTTACCTGTTCAGTTGAAAAGAAAATCTATGAATAACCTGTGAACTCGGAACAACTTTCAAGCTACCCATTTGACTTGACTATTTCGGCTTATTATTATTATCAACGATAATCTGTGGTGCGGTTTGCCAGCGGTAGAAGGGTTATTTTTTTAGTTCTGCTCCACCCCCAAAACTAGGTCACTCTTTTAATCCCACCATGTACAGTAGAAACAGATCAAAAGTAGTCTTTTCGTTTTTATCAAACTACAAGCATAGACCGCTTCCTATTGTTGTTGGTTACAGTCAGTCTCTCTTAGCAATCACTCAAAAGATATTTGTGTTCATAGTAACATGAATATTAGTAACTAAAAAATAACCCTTTAGTTTTGCTTGAGTTCCTCCTCTCCTTTCTCTCTCTATACAGCTCATCATTTGTCTATTATAGATTTTGACCAAAACTACAGTCAAACATCTCTCTGTCATGTTTCTCTTGTGCTTGTGCATATTTATTTTGCATGCAAGAGTAAAGGTTATCGATTCTGAAAACGTTATGTTGCAGCCTGCATTTTCCAAAATGGCCAAACATGAACAAACTTCATGCGTATTTATTAGTCTGGGTAGGTTAAGGACACAGCAGGCTAACATCAGCCTATAAATAAGCCTTGTTGCTGAAGGTACCACTGAGGCTCCTCCTGTCAGCTGCTGCCCCCTTGTGGTCAAAAGAAGAAGACGGACTGGTGCTATATCACTCAATTCTCTATATAACAACACATTGAAGAAAAATACAATACAATACAAGTAATGCATTGCTATTCAAATCATATGAAACCAGTGTGTTCAAATGGTGTAGGTGAAATATATGAAATAATGCTACCTATAGAATGATGGGATGTATTTCAGCTGGCCAGCAGCCAGTACTCCTATAGTCTATAGGTGTGTGGATAATGTATGGCCGTACATTATCCTGAATAAACTGCACTGCAATAAAGTCAAACGGCCGGGAAAGCAGTACTAACACACACCACACACGTTGAGGAAGATAACAGCCTTAACCGGTCCCTTTTTTGTATTATACTTAAGGAAACAAAAAAATAAATAAATAAATTCCCAAGTCTTCCTTGGCGATTCGGGACCACGTGACCTTGCCCAGCCTACATGTGGCAAGGAGGACCTAGGACCGAGGAGCAGGACCAGGACCAGGAGCGCGTCCCCGGTCCACTTCCCCAGCCTCGCCTGCTGTTAGGAGCACGCCTGTGCGCCTCGAGAAAGTTACAGCAAACTTTTATTTATTTATTTATTAATTTTTTTTTTTCTTTCACATTTTGAGCACAGCTAACTTTTAGTTTTTCCTTCACCACCGCTTCACCCACTTCCCCCACCCCCCTTCAGCAATGTATACATCGCTGAGGGGCCACCGTAGCCTGGCCATTGAAACGCGTTTCATCCCGTCCAGGGATGAAATAAAGATGTGAACCCGGTCCGGTTGCAGCGCTATGTGTAACGGTACACGTCCCTAACGACGACGACGAGAGACGACGACCCAGAGAGAGAGAGAGAGACTACCTCCAGGAGACGCAGCAGTCTCCTCAGTCCACATTCACTTCTCCTCACATGTGTGTGGGGGGGGGGGGGGGGGGAGGACACAATGGGCCAGTGTGCAGCGGTCCTCCCGGTCCGGGGGACAATGAGGGACACCCGGGGGTGTTACAGTGAGCTGCTGCTTTACTGCCCAGGAGCCAGATAAAGGTTAGTCGGTGGTGTTTCTCCCCCCCCCCATTATTCTTCCTTGTCCCCCTTCGTCCTTGTCCTCCTCTCCTCCCTTGTCCTCCCCCTCTCCTTCCTTCCTTGTCCTCCTCATCTCCTCGGAGACGGTGCGTGAAAAAACCGGTTTATAAGCGCTGCTGGCGGCTAACGTGCGCGCGACCACCACCGCGGTTATTCCATTACATATATTTTTATTTTTTACATACATTCATTCATACATACATCGCCGATGATGAATATACTGAATAATGACGACTACCGCAGCTGACGGAGGGGGGGGGGGGGGGAGGATGAAACGGTCAATGTGCCGCGTTGTAACACCCGTCCATCAATCATGAATGTATTTTCTCCATGCATTGATCGGCGATCCGGATCACACAAAACAGTGACATGGATATTACTATTATTACTATTAATATCATTATTATAATAGGGGTACTTGTTTGTCCTATTCGCTATACAGTGTGAGATGAGTCATATTGGTGGAAACAGTGGCAAGGGAGATGCTTATGTTATGGTCAGTCGACCCCCTATCTATCACCTCCCCTCCTCCATCCACACACACACACACACACACACACACACACACACACACACACACACACACACACACACACACACACACACACACACACACACACACACACACACACACACAAGGGGCTTGTGTCTGTTGAATGTATTTGTGTTGCTTTAGGTGTCTGGTTTATGTTGTTGAAATGTCAATGAATTACAACGTGGATTTCATAAGACTTATTTGACATGACTAAATCATTTCAAAATATGTCACCGTTACAATTAGCAATTAAGATGGAAGCTTATCGTCAGCCATTTAGTCATCGACATATCCATGTGGCAGTGTTTCAAGGCCTTGAAGGCAACCATTAAGGTAATTTGTAGTGCGATGATAAACACGGTGATGTGTATTTCTGCTCCAGCAGATAGTCAGAAATTGCCAAACGCTTCAGTGAGTGTTGAATATGCAGAAGCCCCCCACTGCACATGCGCCTTCAGCCTGACAGTTTGATGGCTGTGGTGCGATAAGCGCAGATAATAAAACCTGTTTTCACAGAAATATCATCCTAGGATAAACACATGTGTCACAACACTAATTATGGGTAGGCTCCTTTTATGTACCAAGGCACGGGCGCTAGTCTATACTAGTCAAGATCTCCTACCCGTGCCTTGGTACTTGTATGAAAGGAGCAGACCCATAATTAGTGTTATGAGGGACACCAGTGTTTGTCCGATGCTGCCTCTCTGAAAAGTATGTAGGCCTACTTACAGAGCACACGCGACCTCATCAAAGGCTTGAAAGTCTTCTCCGTGAATTATATTCTTTGGACAGATCACATTGAGATTCACTCAATTTACAGGTCCAACAGGAACGGCTCAACATTAAAGAGACTATATGTTTTGGCATCACTGTGCTTGCTGCAATTATTTGCTGTTTGGCTCTTTATAGCGGCTGGTATTCGTGGCATTTGTATGCACTGAGGTGTGCGATATGCATTGCATTGCACTATTGCCCTTCCAGGCCCAGACTTGTTTAGTACCCTGTGCTCATCCTGTTCACATTAACACTTGTTGGCATCAGGGCGGCTAACTGAAAGGGACTATTCACATGTTGGTGCTTGTACAGCATTTTACTCCCCCACTTGTTTGGCAGTTGTGCTTCCTGTAACATGCTTACTGTCATGTGATCATGCATGGATAACCATGCGATACCTGGAAACCTGTTCCTTCTAGATTGGAGAAATGCATTTCTTACAACTGGTTTGGAGGAATTAGTTTCTCTGTATTTGCATACTCCAGGTGAAGTTTTCCATATGAAGTATGTATCCCTATGTACTAACATTAACACTAACATCACATTAAAGTCTCACATTATGGCCTAAAATGAGACTTCTCTTGGATTATCTTAGTTTATGTTGTATACTACCTCCTCAATGTAAAAACGTTTATGTTTTTACATTGAGGAGGTAATCGATTGGTCAATAATCATGGCCTTCTTTCCTAATTCCAGACTCGTGCTTCATCCACAGCATGACAAGACATGATGGCAAGAGAACTGAGAAATAAGTGAGCAGGCGTATGCACGATAGCCACCATCTTCCAACACACAACACCAGCTGTCTACACACTCCATCCAAGACCCACGACTCATTATGAAGACCAAGTATGCCATTGTCTTCATCTTTATCGTGGCCCTGGTCATCATTGAGAAGGAGAGCAACATATTATCAAGGTAGTGAGATGATTCAACCCAAATGGTGAAATGTGAAATGAATTACAATGATTGGATGAGTGTTTTGCTAAGATACACCAATTGAACTAATGGAAGGTAATGCTGTTACACCTACAATAGGGCCTACAATAAATACATAAAACAATTACATTTGGCGAGTGACACACCTCCATTGAATAGTACAATAAACCAATATACTGGTATTGACTATTTAGTCATTTAGCAGACACACTTATCCAAAGCTAATTCCTGTGAATTTGATTAGATACATCATTAATGAGGAAGTACAACCTTTTGGCTGGGAGTCAAACACCCTTACCACTCAGCAATCCTGAATAACCTATTTACTGATATTAAGTCATTTCGATCAGGAACGAAAATCTGAAATGTTAGAAAGTGTATTCGGGACATAGTGTGTGTGTGTGTGCTTTTGATTCAGGTTAATTAAGCAATAACTTCCGCTAGAGGCTGTGGGTTAACAGTGATTTTAGAACAGCTAGGGGGTGTTAGGCACGATGAGAAGCATCATTTATTGAAAACAAATCATCATTCTTCTGCCAAGCAATATAGCTCCTCAAGACAGCAAAATGATTGCCAAGCAACAACGGCTAGCATACAGGCTTTAGCATATAGGCACATTAACAATAAAAATGCATTGTTATGCTGTCACAGGTGTGTGTTTATAGTATTTTACAATGGCTTCGAGCCAATCAGAGTCAAGGACTGGAACTATCCATTTGATAATCCATCATATGTCTCTCATTAGGGTGTCTGATAAGCTAACCCAGAGGCAGACTCCACTGCAGACGTCGTCCACCCCTCTGTACGAAAACGACACTACCCAAAATGTCCTCACCGAGGACCAAGAATCGAGAGAAGAAGAAGCTATGGGAAACTACAACGCCAGCGACCGCCACAAGCACATTCTGCTCATGGCCACCACCAGATCAGGCTCCTCATTTGTCGGGGAATTCTTCAACCAGCATGGTGGGAACATGTTCTACCTGTTCGAGCCTCTCTGGCACATCGAGCGCATGCTGTCCGACACGGCGGACAGTGGGAACGTCACGGGGTTGACGGAGATGTACCGGGACGTTCTCCAGGGGCTCTTCCTGTGTGACTTCAGCTCTCTGGAGAAGTACATCTCGCCGGCTCCACAGGACCACGTCACCGCAGCACTGTTCCGCAGAGAGTCCAGTTCGTCTCTCTGTGAAACATCGGTTTGCTCTCCCATCGTCAAGGACGTCTTCGAGAGGTATGGTATAGTTCTGTGGCTCTTCAATTGATGTACTTTATTATGTTTTGCCTTTAAAAAACTCCACACCCACAGCTGTTGTAGGTGTGGGACGATATCTCCAGATTTGATACTATCTCCAGATTTGATACTATCTCCAGATATGATACTATCACGATACTTGGGTGCCGATTCGATATGTATTGCGATTTTTAAGTATTGTGCTTCGATATAACAATTTATTACAATTGTTGTTTACCTTTTCAACACTAGACCATGAGAAAAAGTGGAATTCTACACTTCTAGAGACTGTTTAACATAGGTGGGGCATATTTCCAAAAACAATGCACATCACGTCAGTCAGTCTTTCTGATTTTTATTTCAGTAGCATCATTGCTATACTGGGAAGGTTTAAGGGAAGGTTACTAACCCTAACCCTTACTACTGTTGATGTAGTGTACATCTTGGTATGCATTTAATCTGAAAACAATAAACAAACTGTAAAAAAATAAAATAATCTTGCTATTGTCCTGTTATTGTCGTAGGTACCACTGTAGGAGCCGACGTTGTGGTCCGCTCAACCTGACCCTGGCAGCCGAATCCTGCCTGTCGAAGAAACACCACGCCATCAAGACTGTGCGCGTGAGGCAGCTGGACACTCTTCGGTCTTTGGTGGAGGACCCTCGCCTGGACGTCACAGTGATCCAGTTGGTCCGAGACCCGCGGGCAGTCCTCGCGTCCCGCATGGTGGCCTTCTCGGCGCAGTACCAGACATGGAACTCCTGGGCGCAGGAAGGAGACGTGCCCGAAGACGTGGAGCAGGTGAAACGCTTCAAAGGAACCTGCGACCAGATCAGGATGTCCGCCGAGCTGGGACTCGGACAGCCAGGCTGGCTGAAGAGGCGCTACATGCTCGTGAGGTACGAGGACATCGCGCACTTTCCCATGCAGAAGGCGGAGGAGATGTACAAGTTCACTGGGATCCCTTTCAGTACCCAGGCCAAGAATTGGATCCTAAAGAACACCCAGACCACGAGGGGAGCGAGCGGGGTCTACTCGACGCAGAAAAACTCCTCAGAACAGGCGGAGAAGTGGAGGTTTCGCATACCCTTTAAACTGGCCCAGGTGGTGCAGAAGCTGTGTGGACCCACCATGAAGATGTTTGGGTATAAGTTTGTGGACAGTGAAACGGCACTGCTCAATAGGTCCCTCAGTTTGCTTGAGGAGAGACAGTTTGACTTCTCACAGGGTTGAACGGTGAAGCTGGGACTTACCAGGGCAGGATATAGGACGGTTAGCAACAGGGAAGGAGATTGGTGTGGATTTTGCCCCGACCAACGGTTTAGATAAACAAGGGACAGACGACGGGATTGTTTTACTGAATCCGACTGGAGATTTCTGGATGGCATCTTTTCATTTTGACCATGAAATCCAAAGAAATGAGAGCTTTGTCGTTTTGTGCCTCATGGAGTCTTAAGGGATATAGTGCACTTGAGGACCTGTTCATGTTTTAAATATGAAACTTGAACAAAAATAGGTATTTATTGTGCTTTCTCATAAGCGGAGAGTTGAAGCTCTCTGTATCAGTCTATATTTTCTACGACGGAGTAGCATCCAGTGCCCAGTAAAACCATAACCACAACATGACAACCACATGTCAAAAGCCCTGGAGGCTCACCGAGAACTTGTAAATGGTCAGGTTACGATATTTGCTTAGAGATTGTTAGGTTTACCTATGAAATAGTTTTACACGATTAAGGATGGTTATGTTTAGCCATGTAATACATTACAAAGTTGTTCAGGCATTAAGGTTTGAAAAGGGAAACTCAAAGGCAACAGAAAGGTCAATATGACGTGAAAGGAATGTCCATTCCTTTTATATATCACCATAGCGTCTTAATTTCGATGAATGCAGATGCATTGATAAAGGTATCTTAACATATATTTTGTAATTAGAGTGGCATTATATTAAACTATTTTAGGTTTTACTGTAATACCTTTAAAGGGATAGTGATGTTTGTTTTGTATTTTGATTGTGTGTGTGTGAGCAAATGAGAGATGATGAAAGGGATTGTTTACGGATGTGCACTAGAATAGGATGGTAAAATTATACGAAAAATTCTAACTACATTTTAGACATTTAAAGATAGTCTTAGGTGACGTTATTGTGCATTTCTACCTTTTGTGATCAAACACGAAAATAACCCAAACTTAAGCCATATACAGATCTATATCCCAGATGTTATATTTTCCTATTCCAACTGGCCATAGAATACACAAATCTAGTTACATTGGGGAAGCCTATAATTCAATGGAACTGTAAGCTCTCCATTAGGGCTGCAACGATAAGTCGATTAATCAATGCAGAAAATGTATTTAATAACATTTTTATAATCGATTAATCATTTAGCCGCTTTTCAGATAAAGCAAGCAAAATTAAGACATCACTTTGGACTCTGGTAACTTGTGATATAATTTGCTCTTAATTATGCCATTTTCTAGACTAAATGATTAATCGAAAAAATGACCATAGATTAATCGACTACTGTATGAATATAATCGCTAGTTGCAGCCCCACTCTCCATAAAATGCAGGTACTGTATAGCTTGAAGGTGAATGTAGCTCCTGTAAAGCCCTCAGAGCAGCTCTTGATGGATATATGAAGGTAAGCACTGTGATCCATGTTCAATGGCTGCATTATCTTCAGCTTGGCTGAGGCTGCTGAAACTGCTGTGCTAGTATTGGTAGGTAGGATATGTGTGACACGTGTATACAGTGAGCTTGTACTCCATGTAGCATTTTAAAGCACAAAGACTTAACATACAATAGCCTACTATTACACATATTACAATAATGATCTTAATGGGGGGAGAGAGAGAGAGAGAGAGAGAGAGAGAGAGAGAGAGAGAGAGAGAGAGAGAGAGAGAGAGAGATGTTTGGGTGCGGCGCCATTTCCTGTTTTTCTTCCAGTTCCTGAATATTTAATTCCTTTGAAAAAACTTCTTGTCATCCACCCCATGAATAAAGTACTTTTTGTTCTGTTGTGCTGCACTACGTAGTGTATAGTACATGTTCATAAAAGGATCATTGAAAATGTATGTGTGTACGTTTCCCCTCCCCCTAATGCTTTGAATCAAGAAATGTATCGACAACCACAAGCAGTGCTAAGTGCGTATAGGCCTCATTCTGTTCCATGGGTGTAGTACAGTGTTACCCTGGATTTGTTTTCTCTGCCCCTAGGATTCTGCCTAAAGTTGTGTGGGAAAGGGCATAAGCAAAAACAGTGCCTCCATTCATGCATGCATCCCTTCATGCCCTTCCACTCAGAGTTCACAGCTGTTCCCACACCATTTCCCTGATGCTAGGCGATCTCCATAGTATTGTAGCAGGATGCAGATGTTTCCAACGAGTCGTCATTTGTGGGAATTCTCAGTCCAGGGCAGGCGACAGCAAAAATAAAAGCCCTTATTTGTGCCCTGAGATTTTAAACTATGATAATTCATACTTGTAAAACTAGTAACGCTAACACTTTGTGGCATTTGTGTTGGCATATTGACACTGAACAAAATACAATCGATATGTTAATAATGGTGTACAAATTTCAATACATTTTACTGTTAACATCACAAAACTACAATACGTTATATTTCGAATTATAGGCCTACAAATGTAGATATTTGTTAGACATTGTTATATAGTCTTGTTTGGATATACAAAAACAATGATGCTAATAGTTTGCTTCAAGATAAAAATGGCAAAGTAAATTATCTTCGGATACGTTCAGGGTGTTGCGGCGTACTGTTGCCATGGCAACAGCAAACCAAGTTGGCTGTTGCTAGCTAAACAAAACAAACGTAATAAAAAGTGTAATAGGCCTAAAGTGCACTTCAAACGATAAAACATAGCCTACTTGTTACATCATAATGCTACATTATGGTGACTTGAAACCCACGTAAAGGGAATACACAAAAACAAAATAAAGAGAACATGTACGATAGGTGCGCAACATTCAAACACAGTGGGCAACATTGTGTTCAGGGCAGAGTGGTCTGTAGGCCTACTACTCCACATACACCAAGAAGGCTCGTCATCAGAGGTTGAGGGGAAAACCATTTTGTCCTGGTCTGGTGAGGAGGTTTGTGACCACACACAGGGGCTTCTGGGGCTCACCAGAGAGAGCCCACCTCGATTCAGTACCCATGTGCAGTGGTGGAAATTAACAAAGTACATTCATCAAGTACACATTTAAGGTACTTCACTTGAGTATTTATGTTTTCTGCTACCTTATACTTCTACTCCACTACATCTCAGAGGCAGATGTACTTTTAGGCTACATTTATCAGACAGCTTTAGTTACTAGTTACTTTGCAGATTCAGATTAACAATACACAATCTAATCAATAAAGACATTATATTATCATATCAGTAAGGCTTTATCGGTCCCCAGGAGGAAATTCAAACTACCCAGCAGTATATAAGTATACAGTATATATAAATGAAAATGAGCTCCACCTTTGCAGCTGCAACATTAAAGCAATTAACACATACATCAATAAATAATATATATATATATTAGTGATGGGCCGTTATCGGCGTTACCGCGCTGCGATAACGCAAAACTTTTATCGGCGACAATATTTTTATCGCCGATATTATCGCAAACCGAAATCCTCCGGTAGCACCCCCCCCCCCCGCTAGAATCTAGATTAACCTAGATTAATTTCAAGATTACCATTAGATTAATCTAGATTAAAGATTTTAATCTATGCCCATCTCTAATATATATATATATATATATATATATATATATATATATATATATATATATATATTCTGAAATGGGCCATTCTGCTTGATGCTTTTACTTTTGGTACTTTAATGCTTTACTTTTGTACTTCTACTCAAGTAACATTTCCAATGCAGAACTTTTACTTGTAACAGTGTTTGTGTGGTACTACTTTTACTTAAGTTAGTTAAAGATCTGAGTACTTCCACCCCTGGAACCCTCTCTATGACCACCGTTAACTCTCTCCCCGGGCTACCTCCCTCTCTCCACGGGCTACCTCCCTCTCTCCCCTAACTCTCTCTCTCTCCCCTAACTCTCTATCTCTCTCTCTCCCCTTTCACTGGCTACTATGGGAGTAATGTACTATGCGTTTAAAGGAAATATAATCATTATCTTATATGCTATATGAATGAAATAAGTGCGGAAAAATCACTATTTATAAACCTTAGACCTTTTGGGCCACCAATATAGTTAGACTCTCAGGACCACCCTGAACAAAGAACGTATGTGTACATTCCTCAGAGGCCAAAGATAAATAGCCATAGACCCAAACATATAGTATAACATAGGTATAAACAGGGATTAACAGCTATAGGCCCAAACAAAGATAAATAGCCATAGGATAAACTGCCATATGCCCAAGCAAGGTAAATAGTGAAGTATGCATCGGATGATGTGATTGCTTAACGTACAGAGGATGGATCCACAGAGTAGAACATATAAGGTGAAGCCTGAGTCACGGGACACTTGACTTGTAACAGTGTTTGTGTGGTACTACTTTTACTTAAGTTAAAGATCTGAGTACTTCCACCACTGTGTGTAAACTACAATATTGGGCACCAGGGCCAAACAAGCTGAAGGATAGCCTTTGAGGAGCAAGTTGTCGTACATTTGTAAACAATTAAAAAGTAACTCTACCTGGTTTTGACAAACCAAATAAAAAAAAACCTACGTTGGTGCCTTCATGTACTGTTTGAGTGGCCAATCTCGTTCCTTTTATGTAAGACTTGGCTTCAATGTTGGGGTACATTAACAAAACATGGTCTTTCATTACCGCAATGTACATTTCCATAACTGAAACACAACATATTTGACCAAATAATCAAATTATACAATAAATACATAAACAATAAACACAATAGATGCATTTTGAGATGTATTAGAAATAGCCTATGAAGGCTATAATATGCCTACATACAGCACACGGGTGTTTTTTAAACAACACAGCATACAAATCAGTTACAGTTGGGGAAACACTATAACAACAATCGTGTAGGAAGTCTGTTTTACTAATCACTAAAACATGAGGTGTGGCGCAGTACACGTCATTACTAAATAGAATTCAAAGTAAAACTAACAGATGTTTCAGTTGGCTTCTGTCCTGACATAATTCTGTTGCCAGGGGCTAGGTCTTTCTCAAAACACTGCTTCAGCAAAATTGTTTGTCCAAGTGGCAGTTCTCAAAAAAGAAATGTCCTGAAGGTACATGGCTTAGGGATTTGAGGGTCTGTTTCTGAGAAATAACCAGGCAATCCCTTTTGCCCTTTTGAGGGTCATAAACACACAGGCAGAGGCAGAAATAGTATCATGCATAATGTGAAAGATGAAGAACACGTCCATATACGTCCTCAAGTACATTTTTGCATTATTTCTTTTATTTTCCTAGAAATATTCCCAGCCAAACTTTAACTTCAACTTCAACACACCCACCAAAAAAATGTTGATTAGATGTGTACATGCATACTCAAATGCACTGAGGGCAGCTTAGACATACAACATATTTCCATTGAGACCTGAACTCTACCATTCATGTGCAGTGGAAAGTTGTCTGGCTTTGCCCCATTTTCCCAGAAAAGGCCTTCTGCTACCTTATCCTCCACAGCCACCTGAATAGAGACCACTGTAGGTATTGCTTTCAAATGACATATGATGACTTCACATAGGGGGTGACAGCAGGATAGTCTCGTTGTTAGGGTGCTTGTCCCAGCTGTTTGCTGAAAGGTTCTGCGTTTTTCTAAGTATCCTTTTAAAAATGTTTTTATTGAAAATATATGTTATGGGCTTTTTATGCCTTTATGGCCAGGAGAGTAGAGTCAGAAAAGTGGGTTGAAAGAGAGAGAGAATAACATAGGATCACAGGTCGGAATCGAACCCGGATTGAGTCATATTGCCTATGTGGTTAGCACAGTGATGGGTTGACGCACCGACCGCACCCCGTCTAGACATCCTTGAGCAAGATATGCAAAAATAAGCCACTGTAAGCTGTGGATAAAGGAGTCTGCTAAATTATGAAATAGCATATGGTCCAGGATTTGTTACGTGGGCCATTTGCAGAAGCACATTTTTATATTATTTAAATTTGTATATTTAAATAATCCTAGTACCAGATGGAAGTTTGTGTATTCAGCCTGAATGGCTGTTCTGTAGTGCGTGCGAGGGAAGGCTACTGCGCCAAGCAAACAGGATATCTGTCGACTCAATCCCCTTGCTCTGTCCCCCTTTCAGGTTTCTCTTTCCTAAAACATCCCGACCCTGACCCTATCCAAACTCCTTAAAGCAGCACATTTCGTAATAAAGGGCCTTATTGTTCCTTTATCTTCCTTGCTCAATGTGCTCACTAGGAAATAAATGCTGTGCTGGACCTCTGTTCAGATTCCTAAGCTTCGGCAGATAGCAGTTCTTATCGATTTAATTAAAGTTTTCTTTGGTTGGAATTGTTAAAATATCTTTCTGGCTGTGTTCGGAAACACATACTAGTGTACTGCCTACTACATACTCAATGAGTATGTAGTGCATAAGGCGGAACGATATGGTCAAAACAATCATATTGCGATTATTTTGACAGATTGCGATATGATTGACTATTAGTGGGAATGATCATTTTTGCATCACGATTTACATTTTCACTGAAAATGAAAGTGTTTCTTACATCTGGAGAGAAAAATGTGCAGCCAGGGCATCTCTGCAGCACTACAGTACTTAATTTATAATGGTGTTACAAATGTACATTTACACGTTACCCTTATCAAAAAGGATACTGAACTTGGCCATATTGCGATTTCGATAATATTTTGATTAATCATTCAGCCCTAGTACTGCATACTGCCTACTAAATGAACAATTAGGTATGCAATTACAAGCAGACCGTTCACACTGAAGTATACAGCCAAGTATCCCAGAATGCATTTCACACCAACCGGCAGCAAAAGCGGAGATTTTAAAGCAGGCAACTCGTCTAGCTCTACTCACCTAGTCTAGCTCTACTCACCTAGTCTAGCTCTACTCATAAGCTTAACTCACCTAGTCTAGCTCTACTCACCTAGATCTACTCACCTAGTAATCTCTACTCAACTAGTCTAGCTCTATTCACCTAGTCTAGCTTTACTCACCTCGTTTTCCTCACCTAGTAATTTCTACTCACCTAGTCTAGCTCTTCTCAACTATTCATCTCTACTCACCAAGTCTAGCTCTACTCACCTAGCTATACTCACCTAGTCTAGATCTACTCACCTAGCTATACTCACCTAGTCTAGATCTACTCACCATATACTCGCCTAGTCTAGATCTACTCACCTAGCTATACTCACCTAGTCTAGATCTACTCACCTAGCTATACTCACCTAGTCTAGCTCTTCTTTCCTAGTCTAGCTCTACTCATCTTTGTTCTGTCTGGTTGGTCTTTTTGACCCATAGCTATAAACGTTTCCATGACTACCCATTGGTGTCCCCACCAACAGGCTTGGTTGGTGTTAGGTATAGGCACATATAGTCAATATACATTTAACATTTACTGCATTCATAACATGGTTTGCTAGAACTAGAGCAAAAAGTATAGAAGTGACGAACACACATAAAAGCCTCATTTATACAACCCTCGTTTATATTCACATCATGACTGCTTGGTTTGCTAACAGGTTTATTTCGGGTGGGTGGAGCTCTATGCATCTATAGAGGAAGTCTACATCTGGGGCCTAGTTGGCAGGGTGGGGGCTCTGATCTAATCCTCACTCCTCCCCCCATATCCACCCCTGCAACCCTCTCTATGACCATCGTTCACTCTCTCCCCGGGCTACCTCCCTCTCTCCCCTAACTCTCTCTCTCTCCCCTAACACACTCTCTCTCCCCTAACTCTCTCTCTCTCTCCCCTAACACACCCTCTCTCCCCTAACACTCTCTCTCTCTCTTTCTCTCTCTCTCTCTCTCTCTCTCTCTCTCTCCACTTTAACTGGCTACTATGGGAGAAATGTACTATGCGTTTAAAGGAAATATAATCATTATCTTATATGCTATATGAATGAAATAAGTGTGGAAGAAATACTATTTATAAACCTTTGCGCCACCAATATAGTTAGACTCTCAGGACCACCCTGAACAAAGAACGTATGTATACATTCCTCAGAGGCCAAACATATAGGTATAAACAGTGATTAACAGATAGGCCCAAAAAAGATAAATAGCCATATGCCCAAGCAAGATAAATAGTGAAGTATGCATTGGATGATGTGTTTACAAGTGATAATAAAAGTCTTGAAACTTAGACTTTTCCCGATCGCTCTTATTTTATTAAAGTGTTATGTAACTATGACACTACCTCCCTCTCACTCCCTCTCTCCCTCTCCCTCTCTCTCTCTCTCTCTCTCTCTCTCTCTCGCCCATCTCTATCTCTAACTGGCTACCTCTCTCTCTTTGCATCTCTCCCCTCTAACTGGCTACCTCTCTCTCTCTCTCTCTCTCTCTCTCTCCCCCCCCCCCTCTCTCTCTGAAGGTAAATAAATGCTGTGGTCGGCGTGGCCACTCATGTACCTCTGCCGTTGCTCTGCTCAAAAGCCACCTTGTTTGGAGGCCAATATGTCCTCCGAGGACTACCATGCGAGAATAGAACGGCTTTGTGGCACATCCCAAAATTGCAAACTCCAGCTAGAAAAAAAGGCCTTCCATAAAAAGGGAAAGCACTGAGATGTATATCTGAACTCTTCTACATACTTTTCCTTACTTCAAATGTGTTAAATCTTCCGTCATACTTCCATGTTGTTCCTCTAGGGGGCAGTGCACACCACGCAATCCCCACATCATCCATCTCTTTTAACCTTGTTGATGGAGACAACATGCATTGTGTTATGGAGCATTTGTGTTTGTTCAACCCTTATTGTATAAAGGAACTTGTTCTTTTATATGGTGTAATCTATCACCTCCTAGCTTGCCCAAAGATTTGGGCTTGTTAGAATAACGTACGTTTGTATTTAGAGAGGCATTCCTGAGCAGAGCTGGGCGTAATGTTAATGTCTTGTACGGTTGCTTTTATGTTTGTACAGGGAGTAGGGGAATGTGGGACAGCCAAGGCAGTATGAAGTAGTTTTAAATTATCAGAGGAACTTTTCTTCGGTTGAGCGTAGCCGCCCTCTATTGGTGAGGGGCTGATACTACCACTACTACGATCACCCAATGGTGATATTTACGTCGCGAAGAAGATGAAGCTCCTTGCCTTTGGATGGGATGGAAAACTGGAGCACCAGGACCCCCCCCCCCCCACACACACACACACACACACACACACACACACACACACACACACACACACACACACAGGTACTACAAATGAAGATTGGCTAGGATTTAGGTGTATACACAGATGTGTCTCTCTCTCACTTTCTTTCCATATACGTTTAAGACTCTCTCTCTCTCTGTCTCTCTGGTATGAAAAAAACATTTATCATTCCCTCTCTCGGCCAAACACACAGGTATAAGATGTCTCTCTGTCTTTCCCACTCTCTATCCATGCAGGCATAATAAGCCACAGGTCTCTCTCTCTCACTACTACATAGGTATAATAAGCCACAGGTAGTGTCGGCCCCTCAGGGTGTGTGTGAGGGGGCTTCCTCAGACTCACCTGCCCCTTTGTTTGGGCCCCTACTCTTCCTGTGTGAGGGGCCTGTGTTGTTTGAATACAATGGGGGTCAGGAGAATCAGAGCAGATGTCAAACAGATACTCCATCAGTGGTGACAGAGAGAAGAGGAGACAACACACCTTTACTGTTACTCCTGGCAACAATCCACCCATTCTATTGGCAGTTGGTTTTAACACTGGTGCATTTCATTTAAGTAAGTAGCACACAAACTATATGGCCTGTTAACTATATGGGCTATATATTTCCTCAAGAAGCTATACACAAAGTAAGGGGTGAATTTACCAAACCAAAATTTCAAGTTATTTCCTTAATTAGTCTAAATTAGCCTTTAGTCTCTTTGTGTCTACTTGCATACTGATATATTTAATTAATTGGGTGATTTATCAAATTATATAATCAATTATTTCATGTTTGTTTTGTCTAAATCATTAAATTCTTGATACTTGACATCATTTTTCAGTAGTGATACATAACCTTTTGGCTATCCAAGCAGGTATATTGCATTGGTGCCTTTAGCCCAAGTAATCGTAACTTTCCTTAAAAGCCAGGCAGCTACTTAAAACTGTAAAAGAAGAGATTTAAGAAGAAACTCACTCTAGGAATGTCCAGTTTCGTCAGTTGCACAACACCTCAGTCCCATTACAGCCGCTGCTGTCAACACTGGGCTCTTTCAACTTTACCTGCAATACAAAAAAATTACAGTTGACAGATGATTTAACCTCAGTGCAGTTTTTCAAAATCATATAGTCAAAATCAGTTGGTGTAATGCAACCATAACCCGAAACAACTTTTAATGCATTACTTATTTTGATTTGCATTGTCCTGTTAGCTTTTTTTTGGATTCTTGGATTTCCTGCCCTGGGGTTAATATTAGGGCATGAGTGTTATCTATCTTGAAACTAATCAGATGACTGTACTCTACTGTACAACTCAACAAGTGACAGCCTAATAAAAACTTTAAAAACTTCAATAACACCCCTCGTCACCCTATCTCCAGTTGACCCCTTCCGTCCAAATTACCCATTCACACCAGCCGTCTTTAGTTACGCCTATGATTAGCAATTTCTGCCATTATTAGTCGTGTGTGAATTATGCATGGCCAACTGTAAGGGATAAGCTCCTTGTTGGACTGTCCTCCTTTTCTAAGGAGCAGGAGGAGGAGGAGGGAGAACACGAGAGGAGGGGAGGGAGGGGATATCCCAGACAAAAACACAAGGGGAGTGTCCTTGGAGAGAAGGGACAGAAACACAACAATGCTGCATTTTTAATCATGCTCGTCACTGGGAGATTCATAATTGATGTGGGGGGGGATATGGAGGTAGATGTCCTCTCTCCTCCATTGAGCGTACGAACAACGGTGTGGAAAGTGTTCCACCATTTAAAACCACCGTTAGGGGATAGGGGTTCACCCACCCTGACCTGACCGACCAGCAGAACAAAGCCGCAGAACAGGGGAAAGACTTAACACCGGCTAAAGCACGACATCAGTTTTAACTTTGTCGCCATTCCATTGACCCTCTATTGCCCTGAATGCAGGACACTGTGCTTAGGGACAGAGGGGTTGGTCACAGGAGAAGCCCGCAGGATAGGGCACTATGGATATGAATAGTTTACGACATGACCTTTGAACTTTTTGTTTGTTCAATGAAAGTGAGTTTTATTGAAGGGGGTTCTCCTCTGTATGCCAACAGGTCTTTGATGTCATGGGACTGACACTAGTTAACTGACTGTTGACTGTAATAGTATTGTTGCACTCAACATGCATTTTGAATCATTTTATTATGATCATTGCACACTCAAATCACTTGTTATACTTGTGAACTGAGGAAAGTTGTCAACACTGTTACATTGATAAGGAACTGGAACCATGTGTTCAAGGACAATGGGCCAGGAAAAAAAAACGAAAAGCAGTTGAGAAAGCAGTAATTCCTACTCAACGTTTTCACGTCCAAGCAAGGCAGTAATGACCGATTGTGTTTGACTGACCATGGGAATGGCTGTGGTCTAAATCTCTTTTATCCCGGTCCCTGTGTGAGCACAAGTGTCTCTCACACACACACACACACACGCACACACACACACACACACACACACACACACACACACACATACGCAGTCAGGGTTAAAGAGTTGACTGCTCTCTGGGTGTAGCCAACCTTTGATTCGCCGCTCAATGAAACTTGTGACTGTTTTAATTAAGGGGAAAACACAATGACAGTGGAGCATGTGGAAATCCGCTGCCATACACATAAAGGGCCCTAATGCTTTTCTTCCTGTCGGCGCGAGACTGGCCCCCTTTTGTCACACCGACTGTTTCCTCGTCTCACTCCTTTTCCTGTTCTTAAGCAGAACCTTGCATGTGGTCTGCGGCTAATGACGTAAAAATATATATTTTTGATGAGACCCATGAAGACTTAAGACCAGGGAGGAATTAGTCACTGTAGATTGGACATTGAACATTGTAGACCACTGTGGATGGGGCCGGAAAATCTACTGGTCACAAAAGGTTCTGGTTTCGAACCCCAATGTCCGCAGTTTGCCCCTTGACAAGAGATTCCAAACCTGCTTGTTTTTGTTTTTTTAATTATTATAATTAGTTTCTTTGGATAAAAGTGCCTGCTCAATTACTAAACAGTAATACTCTGTGTTTGGTATTGTTTTTCAGGAGGCCTTTATGTGTGTGAGTGTGGGGCCGGTATCTCGGACCCTCAGAGAGACAAACAGCAGGAGGAAATGGGAATGCTTCATGGGCCGCCGCTGTTTCGCCTCAGGGCCCGAGGCAGGGGCCTTAAACCACCAGGATGCCTGTTCCTAGGACATTTAAATAACTCATCTCCCATTATTACTTTCCTTTGGAACCAAAGTTGAACCAAACTTTCAATGCAAACAGGCAAAAAACACAACAAAAATAAATTGGTTTCTTTTCTGAGTCAGACAGGGTCTCAAGCACCGTTTGACAGCAGTGTGTGGGTTCTTGTGTTAGTCATTGCGAGTCACTCAGGTACAGTTTCAAGGTTTATTGTGGTATTTTGACACATGTCCCACAGATGTGTGTGTGTGTGTGTGTGTCACGTCATCTCTGGTGGTGGATCAATGTGCTGTCCCGTTCCCGGGCTGATCAGATGTTTATCTTTTAGTGATCAATCACGCTACGCTGACAGGCCAGGAGTTTAGGGTTTCCACACAGACATAGACACACACACACACACACACACACACATGCACACCAGACACAAACACACACACACACACACACACGGTGGTCGCGTTGCTATGGACCCTGTTAGGTTGGCTTGAAATGGTAATAATTTGCTACATCTATGCTCTATATTGACTCACATGTCCAAAACGTATTCCAATTGATTAGCAATGCCGAAGGAGTAGTTAGGGACACATTTAATTAATTTACATTTAAAGTTTAGTGTTAATAATTGCACAAACGGAAAGAAAAATCACTTCTCCAGTTTGTAGTGTCTGACAGGGAAAGAGCGTGGTTTATTATTAAATGTGCCGATTTACATAATAATTGTCACAATTACAGATAGGCCGTCATTTTTCGAACCATTGTACAAACAGATACAAACAGGTTCATAAATAAAGCTGTAAATAAATAAGCTCTTCATTATTATCATTATTATCACACGAAAACCACATCATACAATACACGACTATGCAGTAAAACCCATACTATAGATATACGTGCTATTTAAAAACAACTTCCTCAGTATCCCATGTGTCTATAACCCAAAATAAACCCTCTGGCCTCTGTAAATGCTCAACAAAAAAAAAAAAACACCCATAAATGATTGATGACGGCTTGCTTACGCCCAGCTAAATGTACCCCAGTCAGGACTTCCATCCTTAGTGCAGGTGTCAGCAGTCCTCCTCTGGGCCCTTTAAGTGACGTTTTTAGCCCCGAGCGAGGCCTCACCAGATTCCTCTCCATGTAATCTCTCAATCCTTGACACAGCAAATAAACACAGCGCAGAAACAGATCCCGGGCAACTCTATCTGCTACTTCCTACCGCATTGTCTGTTTTTGACATGTTTCAAGGGGGTTTGTGGTGGTGATGGTAGTGGTGGAGGGTGGAGGGTGTGTGAGTGGGTGTCTACTCACCACAGAGACAGGCTAGATTTCTTAGGTAACAAGCCTAAGGGGGTAGAAGGTGGTTGAATGAAGGTTAAGTGCATGTACTCATTCTTTTAGAAAAAGGGGACCTTCGTAGGTCGTGAGGTCGGTCTCTTCTGAAAGGGCCTTTCCGTGGAGTCGGGAACATTTACATATATTTTTCTTAGCGAGAAATTATTTGGAAGAAAAAATTCTTAAAGAGAAATGTGTTGCCTAAGGAGGCACCATTAGCAGTATATATAGGTACATATACCAGAACCGAAAAACAATTTCCTTAAAATAAATATCGGAAAACAGTCAAGTGTTAAAACAAGACATTGACATATAGGCCTACTGAATAGGCCAAATAGGTGTACAAGAGAACCTGAGAAAATAACGAAGCCAAAATTGGCTTGTGTTATTGTAAGTTATTTACTGAGGAACACAAGCAGGTAGCCTGCAGGCCAGCGGACATAAAGAGACCTCCGATAGAGACACAACACAACAGCTCACACTCTGCGCTACTAATGGGATTAAACCTGCCGCACACACACACACACACACACACACACACACACACACACACACACACACACACACACACACACACACACACACACACACACACACACACACACACACACACACACGCACACACCTGGCTCCGACACCACAAGCTAAAGCCCCCAAACACAATCCCACCACCAATAATCGATAATTATTGTCAAATCATGCTATTTGATCAAAATTACAAAACACATAAATAATTTAATAAATCACTCGTTTCCATACTTGATGTCTAACACATGCCTAGCATTATATACAACAATGTTCAAACACAGCAAATCGGGTTGATGTCTTCAGGTGTCATCCTCTCTTCCGCCCCTAAGGGGCAGCAGAGGCCCGCACTAACCGCTGAAGCCCCTCTCTCGCTCCAGCGAAATACTGCCATGTTATTGGTTACCAAGACAATGTTTAAATAAACAAATATATACATGAAAAACCCAACAACAACTGCGATAGAATAATGAAATCATATTTTGCACTTTAGGAGTTTGTGTGTTTGCTACTGTAGACCGACTGTACTCTTATGTTGAGTATTGATGATTGGTACTGAATAGGCATATACTGGTAATTGTGATGAGAAGGACAGGACAATCACTCCACATCACCAAACATATTGCGACCCACCCACACTTTCTTTTCTTCCGCACACGCAAGCAAGCACGCATGCACACACACACACGCACACGCACACACACCCTTCTTTCAGCAAACAGGTTGGTGGGGTGAGTCTGGCTGGGTGGGTGGGCTTCGTCGGATAGGGAGTGGAGGTCTCTTAGTTCAAGACTATCAATGTTCTTCATAAGTACAAATGGTGTTGTGTGATAAGTACAGTTGTGTGTTAGTTGTGTGAGGAGTAACACAATAAAAAAAGTTAAATAAATATACTAAAAATAAGCCAACATGCCAGGGTCGTTCCCCCGGGCCCAAGGGATTGTGGGATGCGACGGGGGGGTTTTAATAAAGAGAGGGCAGCGCCGGCGTTAAAGGGGTGGCGGCGAGGTGAACGGGAGGCGCACATGAAAGCTGCAACTCTCTCCCACAGCTGTCAGCAGCTTTTAATGTGAAGTTTGCGATTGATTGGCGGAGCTGGCCAGGTTCTACAGCCACCAGACCCCGCCCCTTTAAAAAAAAAACTAAAATCAACCATAGGCTACTACTACTACCGAGTGTCGGATGAGGACGTTGGTGCCAGTTTTGAGAATATTGAGAAAATATAGACTTGATGCACGGTGACGTGTGATAGTGGCTTAACCCCGGGTCTACGTCACGTCCTCGAACCTGGTGAACATTTTCTGGGAGTGTGGTGTGTGTGTGTGTGTGTCCCTCTTTGTAGTGGTGGTGGGGTTGAAAAATACTCAAATTTCAGCAGCGATATGAGGACTTAATCCAACGAATGAGATCTCAAAACGTGCCCTGGAAGACCAGGAGTGTATTGCTCCAGCTTTCTAATCTCCTCAAATCCGTTTAAATGGTGTTCGTGAATAAAAAAAACAAAAAACCCCCCCGGTAACATCCAAGGTTATGTCTGAGTGAGGTGCCATGTAGAATACAGCAATCTTTAGCCCTTTACACCACACTGTAATTGAATCAAATCACGATCTTTCATCCCCGTAGTTATTTTAAGACATAAATGACATAACAAAAATTGAAATACAACCCCCCCACCACCACCATCTCCACACACCGCCCCCCCCCCCCCCCCCCACTGCCCCACCCCACCTCCCTCCCTTTTCCCATTTCAACAAAAGGTCAGAAATTCAATCAGCACTCCTGCTATTGCTATAATAATGTATGTATGGGAAAACGCTACAGTCACTGACCGCCAAATTCTTCAGCTGCCTGTGGTCATTGTTGTCTTGACTAAGAACAGAGGCTTCTCTCACTCTGGCTGTCCATTAACCAGAGCAGGTTATGAGCGGGGAGTATAGGTGTGTGTCGTGTACCACCAACCACTACCTCACTGTGCTTCTCTTTAACTCTCTTCGCCGCTGTACGCCCCAATGCTTTTAAACACTGCGTTCTGTTGGGAAGCATTATTCTTCAACTACAACGATCCGTGTATGTGTTCATGATTATTACAATCTAATCTTCTTCACCAGTTGCTGGGTGGTTTGTTTGCAGATTTGTATTTATGGGTGTGTGTGTGTGTGTGTGTGTATGTGTGTGTGTGTGTGTGTGCATGTGTGTGTGTGGTGCGCCAGGCTGGAGGCGGACACCATAATGTACACTGTTCTGTTCATATCGATACCGTATGAAAAAACATTCATTTTGAACTAATCGTATCGCTTTGTGTCTCACCGGTCGCGAGTCATTTTCACTGTGTCTAATCATTATTTGATGCCACACACGTTGTCAAATGATTGAGAGGAAGTAAAAATAGAGAAAGAAAAGTGCGTTGAGAATGGAGGAGTGGTGGAGGGAAGGCGGAGAGGGGTAGGGTGGAGGTGGAGAGGAGGGTGGTTCGTTCGAGCTGAAACAAACCCGCGTGTGTGGTTTTTACAAGGGCCAACGGCGTGTCCAAGGGAAAACCTGCATGTTGACATCAGAAGAACAACCATAGACTGTGCCAAGATCTCTTTTTAAACCCGATACAGAAAATGTGGAAAAGGGTTTGACCCTACAGGAAACTACAATAACTATAAATGACTAAATTACAGTTGTACTTCGTTCTCTTTCAAACATAAAACACAAGAGGGGATTCACAAGTACATGACAAGACAATCTTAGCCAAGTACTGTACATGCTACCAAGTATATTACACACACAGTTTCAAGGTTCAATGTGAAAAATGTACTAAACTAAAATCCTTTTGGGTTTTTACAACCTTCTGGGTTAGCAAACATAATTTAATAAACACAATGATTACATATCTATTGCTACAAGCGTGCTGCAAAAAGAAAACCTTGGAAAATATAGAAATAGAAAAAAAAACACGTTCACAAAAGGAAGGGCTAATTGGAAACAAAACAACTATATCACATTTTCACTCGATATTACAAATACACGGTTCTCCCATTGTAAAGAATGGAACAATAGCCTCCAACTGATATGGGTTTTTTTTGCCAGTGTTCGCATGCTGTTTCTTGCAGGAGGCACTTTTAGACCCTTGCATCTATTACCTTTCAGCGGGTAAATACCTAATGCTGGAAACATTTGTCAATGTATGCGGCTGGCTGAACAGAATAGATTATTAGGAAGAGAGGGGAAAAACACACTGCCTTTTCCAAACAGCACCAGGCTCACCGGCTAAAAGAGAATGGACTGTGTTTGAACACCACACACCAATCCACCAGGGAAGTGAAATAAATCTTTTACATTCACTGAATTAGCAGCTGTGGTCACTTGCATGCGGTTTTAATTAAAATGCAGTAGCTTCGTTCTCATATGGAATCAAGTAACATACAAGCAAGGCCTTCTTTAGTGCAGTTAATTCACCAAACTAAAAATGTTTATTTATTATATGTAGTCGTAATAATACAAGACATTAATTATAACCCCTTGTTACTAAAGCGATGAAGACACACATTGCTGTTGTTTAGGGTTAAGTATAATCGGAATATGCTAATTACACAAACGTGAGTGAGAGATTAGAACTGGCGAAAATAGTAAGCGGTGAGTTCATTTGCAGCTTGTCTGTTTTTAATAAAACATACAAACAACAATACTACAGCTAGGTACAACACCGCACAAAAAAACCCAACAACCAGCACTGTGAGAACGTAAAACACAAACTGCAACACTAGGACCATTGGTGCAACACACAAACAAACCGCCCTATGGGAGGGTAAAACACACACACTGCAACACTATAGGACTTGGTGGAGCACACAAACAAACCGCCCTATCGGAAGGTAAAACACACAAACGGCAGCGCTACACGGTGTCTTGTGGTGAGTCCTGTGGCCAGTGTTGTGCAGACAGCAGAAAGTTGCGGCGTGCGAAGGGTAATGGGACATCCAGAGCCAGGGGGACAGCAGGCCAGTCACACACCGCTGGCCCAAGAAAGATGAAGTAATCTCGGGGAAACAAGTAGACACACTCCACACTTGAAATTTCAACACCCCCCCACCCCCCACCAAACAAGATTAAAGTGACATTATTCTATGAGAGACTGTGGCAGCCGTATCAATCTCACACATCTAGCGTGGAGGTCTGAGATAAACACGGTCCAGGCTGCAGGACAGGGCGGAGGTGTTTTATAGCGTGTCACGAACGATACTACGGAGGAGCCCGGAGGTATCGTGTGAAGAGAGAAACCTTATCTTGTATTATAGTGTGTTGGGAGAGCTATTGCCCTTTTTTGTCTCCCAAATATGATGTTATCACTAATGTGTGAGGGGTAGGCAAAACAACTGACCACAGAAGACAGAAACTAAACTAAGGTCCCTAGACTTCCTAACAGCTTAGTCTTCAAAGATTGGAAACAAGCGATGTTTGTGGAGTGTATATACTCACATGTGTCTGTTTCTGTGTGTGTGAGTGAATTTCCCTGTCTGGGATTAATAAAGTAGCATCTTATCATGTCCTGTGGTCCTGACTAGCTCAACTGGTAGAGCATAGCATTAACGTTGCCATGGTTAGAGGTACGATTCCCACTGGGACCACCCATGCCAAAAATGTATGCCCTCACGGTATTGTAAGGCGCTTTATGATAAAAGCATCCACCCAATGGTGTTATGTCCCTGTACACACGCAATAGTGTGCACACAGACATTGGGTCGCGTCCCCAACAACTAAAGAGACTTCTGTCCCGAGACATTTATAAATTCCACAACATTGCACATCACCATCACCGCCACCGAAATGCGCATCAATGAGTCACATGGAAGTTTTGTTCTAGAAGAACCTGTTACATAAATACACCGGCCTCTCCCCCCCAGCTCTCTAAACACCCCCACAGAGCTGTAATGAGTCGGGGGGTCTAAGCCAGTCTTTCAGCCACAGCCCCTGGGCTCCTAATGAGCCATCATCATGCAAAAACCGCCAGCTTGATACACATTAATTGGATTTTCACTTTTTCACCAATTAATTGACCGCCATTGTCATGCTGGCCTGGGCTCCGAGGGGTCCTAAGACAACAGTAGAGCCCCCCCCCCCCCCCCCCCCCCCCCATACTTTCTCTTTTAGGGTCTCACTGTCCCTAATGGCCACTGACTACAGAGGCGGGTATAGGGGCAGGGGGGCTTTTTCTTCCTCTCTCTTTCTACAACTGAGATCAACTATCTCATTATAGGCTTATGACATTTGTCTCTTTGTAGGGAGCGGAAAACTGTTTGTGTGCTTGCTGCTGCTGCTGCTCAGTTGAAGCCTTTACAGTTTGCTAAGCTGCCTCGGCTAGCACCAGAGCCCCTGGGGTGTCTGGGTGGGGGGGTTGGGGACAGATAGCCCCCCCTGGCCCCCCACCTTTCCCTGCACCTGCACCCCAGAGGAGAGACCACAGGGCGAAGAAGGGGGGAGCAATCCCACCCAACCTTGTTCAACAAGCAGCAAAACAAGCAACAAATACAGCCGTGGCATTTCCCCCTGCGTGTTATTTGATATGTTGACACATCCGTTGTGTTGCCGAATCCTCCTCGAGGGATTTTCTTTCTTCTTTTTTTGTTTCACAAATAAAACCTTGTGGTGGTGGAAATAAACTTGATAAAAGGGGCAGTTGGTAATGTTCGGGCAAGTGTTTATCGATATAGACAGGAATATATTTTAGTGGACAGAATCTTGTGTCAGATTTTTTCTGAGATTTTGGTCATTTGAAATATGAGTTTTGTGTTGTGGTTAGTAATGCCTTGAATAGATAAAGTAAACACTGTGATATATACACACAATCCCTGGTGAAAAAGGCTTCACTGACCTATACTAGATTATTTCCCAAAAAGTGGGCCAAGTAAAAAAAAAAGATATATGCAAGTATTTAATCTTTTTTACGTTTTAAACACATTCACCAAATAACCATATACTTAATTTATACTTTATGAATCTTAACTTGCTGTGACCTACAGGACAGTAAACTGTTGCCAGTGGCCCACACCAAGAGTTCATGACATTTATGAAAATACTGCAACTGTGAGAAGGACATTCAGGTTGACCATAACTTCACCATATATCTCTATTCTGACATTGTTTTGCTTCACTGGCTGTTGGATAGCCCTCAGGTAATGGTGACATGTGGCAGGGATAACTCAAGGTATGAAGCATGTTTTGTATGTATTTTATTAAATAATGTTTATTAATGTTCATGACAGAGTTGTCATTTAACATAAGTGCAATTAAAACATATATATATATATATATATATATAGGGAAACAAATGAAGGAGTGTAAATAGAAAATAAATCAAACAAAAAAGTTTGATAGAGATAACAGGATCGCCTGCTTCCAAAACATTTGAGTTTCATTGATTTCTCCTGTTGACTAAAAGTTGTTTCAGTTGTCTAAAATACAAATGCGATGCTTCAGACAGGCAGTCGATCAAAAATGTTTTCCCAAAAAACAGTCAAAAGCACCTCACTGAGGTCAACAAAAAGCCACTGGTTTCACCTACTGTTTTTCAGAGCAATGTTGTTGACGTTCCCTTAAAAATAAACCATTCGACCCAATCAATAACCTTAGAGCCAGAAAGGGCTGAAGGTTAGAGGTCAGACCCCTAAATGAAACCTCGAACCGGTTCATCTAGGCCCCTCGCTAGGCCTAATTAATCGATCGCAGACATTAAGGAGAGGATCGTTTCATAACACTCAACGTGTTAGTGTCTTTAATCAACACGAGTGCCATTATGTGTATTAAGACTGTCCATTATGTCACATTGAGGGGAGGGAGGAGGGCGGGGAAAAAAATAGGCGTTTTAATGCCATCACCAAGTAATCAAGCAGAACTTCATTAATCCACATAATTAATTGAGCAGACTTTTGGTCTTTGTCTTTCTATCGGCTCGCTTTTACTTTGTGGTGGGGACGAACATGTTTCACCATTACGGCTGTCCTATCTCTCTCCCAGGGCTGGGAGTTATTCTGCATGACCCAGCGCCTGTCACATACTAATAAACACAGGAATAATTGGCTCTTTTTCTCCTGTCCCACTTATCAGCCGCCTCAGCAGTCAGGTAAACTCGGAGGGACCAGGTGTAAATCAACAACACAAATATTATGTCTGTTTATTATCATTGATATAATAGGGAATAGTTTACTGATTTATATTATAATAACTGACCCTGATAAGTGATTTTCTATATATATATATATATATATATATATATATATATATATATATTATAATAATTGATATTGATACATGTTAATTGTTGCTATTAATAACTTATTTTAATACATTCTAATTTGGTATAATATATAATTTTATTTTTACTATTTTGGTCGACCACAACAGTGATTATAACTTTGTTCAGAATAATAGTATACAATATTACAAGATCAATATCGTCTAATAGACATTTTTAATTTTTCCGCATTTCAAACTGGAAGTGACAACAATCGCTTAACCGAGCAACACAAAAAAGGTTGCCCCTTTTACATTTCTGCCCGTTCATTCTTATCCACTCCACAGAAGTTAAGCGCGTCAATACAGTACAGGGGTCAGAGGTCAGGCTGGAGAGAAAAGTGGCCCCTTCTGTCAATGAGGCTCGGAGCAGTTGGGAAAATGACAAATGAATACACTGCCAACAATGGGAGAGCTAGCCATGTAGTGCCATGTAACGCCATGTAGCTGAAGTGTCCCACTTAGCTACTGATGCCGATATGGAGAGCATGCGAGTGTTTATACGCATCCTGTCCTCCCTCAACTAATCTCTTTCTTCTTTCCCCCCTCTCTCTCTATCCTCTCTCGCTGTCTGTCACTTTCATAGACAGCGCACTCACGCGTGCTCACCAGCACATACGCACGCACACACACACACACACACACACAGATACACACATGTAGATGTACACGCACGGACACACACATATAGACAGCAAAATAGGACAAACACACACACGCATAGATAAATAGGGGAAACAGAAAGAAAAATACACGCACACAAAAGCATACTTGACCTAGCGTGCACGCACACACACACACACACACACACACACACACACACACACACACACACACACACATAAATAAGGGAAACACACAAGCATATTTGACCTAGCACACACAAAAACACACAAAACTCACACAAAACACACACACACAGACACACAAAGGCGCAAAGTTTTTCCAGGGTATTTCTCGGTTAATTAACAGATTAGTGGTGTGGGGTGGATCTGGGGTTCGAAGGTCAAGTCTAAACCCTCTAACTGGGGGGATAAGCAGTGGCAGGTGGGTCCACACTTCTACTGTTGCCCCTCAGCCCCCCCTCCCCCCACACACACTCTCCCCTCCGTTGACTTGACTTGGCTGCAGAACCAACAGCCCCCCTACTGGCTGCCCCAGTGCCCTTGACCCTATAGTCACCAGCAGTTGGAGACTGTGTGTGTGTGTGTGTGTGTGTGTGTGATTGTATGGGGTGAGTCATAGGGTGATGGAGATGGAAAGAGTCAGAGAGAGAGAGAGAGAGAGAGAGAGAGAAAGACAGAGAGCAGAAAGAGATGTTGTGGGGTTGGGGTGGTGGTGCTGGTGGTTCTATGGTGTTGGAGTTCTGCCATCTTCTTTTTCTTGCTTTTTCTTCTTCATAAGCCCACTGCCCAGCGGCCATATTTACAAAACTGACCTGTGCGTACCACACACACACTACAGTGCCATGTGGCCTTGGGGGGGGGGTGCGAAAGAGAGAGAGAGAGAGAGAGAGAGAGAGAGACAGAGAGAGAGAGAGAGAGAGAGAGAGAGAGAGAGAGAGAGAGAGAAAGTCTCGCTCTCCGGAGGACTGCATTGTGAGTTTGTGAATGGGGGACTTCGGGAGTGTCGCTGCTTCTGTTAATTAGGACTGGCCCGGCGTTTCCGCTCTACACCCCCCCACTCACACACACACACACACACCTCCCCCCGCGTGCCCCTTCGTTATTATTTCTCCACATTCTTTTGGGCAAAAAAAAAAGTTAACCTCATTCCCTTGCTCTCAGTTCAAAGACCTCAGAGAGAGAGAGAGAGCGAGAGAGAGAGAGAGAGAGAGAGAGAGAGAGACGTGAAATACAACACAAGGAATGCCACATGCTTGTCCAAATCTAGAAGGTTCTAATAATTAAATGATGTAATTTTAAATTTTTGACACAAATTAACATTACCTAACATTAACATTCTTATGTGCATATTCCTATACAATTAAGAATGTATAAATATGTAATAAAGCGTAAATAATAATATCTTAAATCTATTTATAAACCACACAAACCAAACCAAATAGATGGATATATATTATTTATGTTTAAAATGAAATTACATTTTTGCCAATCATCTTGAAAGTGTTAACAGTTAAGACGTCAGAGTCAATAAAATGGCGGTTTCTAACCTTATAACATTCACCAATCAGCACCAATTCTGGGCAAATTCTAAACCAAAGTTACCTTGGATGCGAGGGCCCTAATGTCTACACAGAGGAAATGCAGACCACCGGCGTTACTGTTTGCATTCTAGTAGCGACAGACAAAAAAAGTGGATGTTGATGTTCTTGGCGCCCTTTAAATATACATTGATTCATGAGCTCCATACAGACGTAGATTACCACCTAAAATACACAGCCCCCTTATATCTGTACTCAATGTTAATGAGCAAACACGCCTGATGGGCACCCATTTACACACAATAAACGCACAGAACAAAAAAACACAAAAAAAGCTGAATAAAATCACTTTGCCTCATTAGCTGCACACATTCACAAGAGTTTGTCACAAGGCCTTTTGCTTGAGTTCTGCTGACACAGACCGCCCCCCCCTCACTCTCTCTCTGCTCTTTCTCTAGGTGGAGACTTGGGGGCCCGGTGGCACAGTTTGGTGAGTGAGGCCCTTTTCTTCCGACCCTCTCTCCTTGCTGGTTTAAGGCTTGTAATTATCTTTTGCTGGGGGAGGCTGTAAATTGGATTAAAGTGGAGGGTTTCGGCTGAGTGGATCACCCCTTCCAAACCCCCCCCTACCCCTCCACCCCGACTCCCCCCACCCCGCCACCACCTCCCCACTTGGTGGGCCACACACTGATAAAAGTGTGGGGGGGGGAAAAAACGGATTTGGATTCAGGCTCGGTATTCATGGCTTCCTGGTGGAAGAAATTATTTTCCTTTCCCCAGACAGAAGGGGCGACAGTGGGCTTGTGGTATCTGTACGCATGGCGAGTTTCATCTGGCCTCAGTCTTCCATAAACGCCGTACCCAGAGACGTTATCGGTCTGAACCGAGCCAGTCAAAAACCGGTCCAAACCGGTCCAGGTCCCGCTCTGCTTTCATTCACATCCAGTCTTCGACTGTCTCAGTTCTTTTACTATCTATTATTCATTAGTCATTTAGCGGATGCTTTTATCCAAAGCGACTTACGGGATTTCTTCAGATACATGCCATTAACAAGCAGGTAGGGGTAGGGGGCATCTTGCTGAATGAGGGCATTGGCGTTCGAACCCAGAACATTTTGGCTGGGAGTCAAACCCCGAACCACTAGACTGTCCTGTCTGGAATACTGGTATTTACAGTAGATACCGGTGCGTGAAATGGCAAGCCTGCCTTTCTAATTCATGTATTTTACCCGTCCCCCCCCCCACCCCCCCCAAAATGGCAAAAGCTTTTTCAACCATCAGCAGGTCCAGCATTAGGATTAAAGAGATGTGTCTATACACGGCTGGTGCTAATCAATCAATCACAGGCTAATCAATGACCCATATTGACTTAGGTTGTTCATTTCCAATGCATTTGATGAGCAAATCTCCAAAATGTTGTTGTACAAATAAAATGTATATTTCATGACCATTTTCCAAAAGTCACATTTGAGTCAAGTTCTAAAAGCCAATGTCTCTGGCAGACAAGATTCCTAGCGTTTTAAATACCACTGATAGAATAATAAAAATGGGACACTAAAACAGGACAAACCTTTTCACACATTCTGGAAACCTCCTCTGGGTAAAGCGTTTAAAGGTGAACCAAAGCAGGGAAGAGCACGCGGTTTTCGCCCAACGAGGTTGAGCGGTCCCTCTATTGTGAGGATAATGGTCTCAAACCTGGGGAGCATTGGAAGAGAGTCAATTGGGAGAGGGGTTTTTCCATTCACATAAAATGTCAATGCATTTTTCTACAGACACTTGCAAGGGATCAGTGGACCCTCAAGTGTTCATGAAGAAAATAACCTTTCAATAGTACGCAAGGGAGCATCTCTGACTTTAGGCGACTCGCGCACCAAGAAGAGAATGAGCCTCTTCACACCCATAAACACCCATAATGATTTAACAAAATAGCTTTGGCATTTCAGAAGGACAGAACCAATGTAGCCCATAGCATCTAGCGTCATTCAAACAAATAGTAACAACGGCGTGAAAAACCAACTACAACAACAACAACAACAACATTAGAGTTTCTACCAAAGCCTTTAAAGCTAACAGCTATCAACTGACAAGGTGACACCGCCCGCCGTTTAGTTCACTTTCAGATTTCAGTTACTAGCAAAGAGACGACCCTAGAATAACACAAGTACAATTCTCTATACGACTGCCTTTTTATCTATTTTTAATTAATTGTATTCTGCTGCTGTGACAAGCATTTCCTGTCTGCGATTGACGCAGTTTATCTTTTCTTTGGTGTATCTGCTTATCAACAGACATGACACAAGGTGACACTGCCAGGTATTTAGTTAACTTTTGAATTTCAGTGTTAAGCAAAGAGGTGGTTTTGCTACGGCCCTTAGAATAACACAAATACAATTATCTGTTGTTCCATTTTCCCGCCCTTCTCGCGGCTGAGCCAGACGGGAGGAGGGAGTGTCGGTAAGGGTGAGATTCCTCTGCACAGTGGGAGCCGAGCGCCTTCACTGTGAATGTTTGTCTAAGATATACACTGTTTGCAGTACTCCCTACTACTAATTCATTTAATATTGCCCACAAGAAATATGCCTGGGAAAAAGTGTGGGGTGATTCTTTTTTTTTGTTTATCATACCGAAGGATCTCCTTAGTTTGAGTTACGGGAACTAATAACAAAAAAAATTACGATTCTCGGTTTAACATTTAAGATAGGATTTCTTCTTTGTAATAAATAATTGTGTCATTTTTCTCTACATAGTACACCCATTAGGTCATGTTTAATGATGAAAAGTGTACATTTGCAAACACTGAATGAATCAAATATTTAAAAAAAAACAAATATGCATGACTTACAAAAGTATATATTTTTGTTATCCAATATTTTTTCATAAATAAATTCCTACTTCTAAACACACACAGTTGTGAAGAGCCACTTTCAGTTTCTTCTCTGTTTACCAAAGGGCGTTGCTAATCCATTAGAGGTCTCTATGAGAGCCTGGTCAAACCATAGCACAGCCTCACTACAAGGGGAGAGAGAGAAGATCACCCACCGGCCCCACATAATGTAGACCGGACATCGGGCAACAATTGAGGACACTCTGCCTCTGTGTTTATTAGACAGTAGTCGGAAAGCCTTTCAACTTTAATTTCCTGCGGTGACATCTGAAGACCGAGATCAAACGGCGCGGAGGGTGGGGGGTACAAAGTGTCCCTCTCTACGCTCCAAACGTCTCTTCTCTGTTGGAGGAGGAGGAGGAGGTCAACCCCCATTGCTCACTCAACCTGCCCCTATCTCTCCCTCGCGGCTTCCTCTTCCCTCCTCCACAGGGAACCCCGCCCCCCCCCCCCCCCCCCCCCCCAAGACCCCTGGAGGTAACTCTTATCAGAGCTATTTGTCTGAAATGAGCTGTGCACATCTCGTCCCGTATTAGCACTCGACGCGGGAGAGAAAAACAACAGAGGCTATCAAACAACGAGGGACTTAACGAACGATGCGGCGCACCCACAGATATCCACTATTACGGTTACCCTTCAAAGTTAAGTTAAGTTTTTTGTTTGTTTTGTACAAATGTGTCATTAGTGAGTAGGTTGGGTTAGACATCTTGCCCAGGGATTCCTACAGGTAGACTAACACTGACACTGAACACCCTAATCACTAGACGATCTTACCCTTACTAGTCTACTCCATCATGTTGTGTATTCAAAATAGTCAAGTACCAATCTGTCTCCATTTGTCATTTTACACCGCTCAATTTTCTCCTCAACGCAAATTAGTATTTTATTTAATTTTACGACACGCCGAGCCGAAAGCCCCGACGAGAAACTCCCTGGTCTTCATCTCCTCTCAGTGTTTACCCTGCGAAACGGCCGCCGGGCCTCGCCTATGCTCTCACATCGCAGCACTTTGATGGGTAATAAACATAATCCACGTCAATCAAACATCTGTTCCTGAGCCTCCCCGCGTCCAGCCGTGCACCTGCTGACCTCCAGCTGACCTGGGCGATGGGCAGCCATGCAGGGACACACACAGGAAGCAGATTACCGCTTCCCAAAGCTGGCCTTGTTGTGCTCCAGCCAATCGTAGGGGAGGGGAGGGAGGTGTGACTGCGAAGGGCTGCCTATTTAGTTTTTAGTTTTTTGGTATTTTTTTTTTTTGGGGGGGGGGGGGGGCGGTTGGATTAGATGCGGTATATACTCCGTATTTGATTTCCGTTGCCGTTTTGTTTTTTTTGTTTTTTTTAACGGCACCCGCTGTGTTTGGTAAGGCAAAGGGGAGGCGAAATTTCTCTCTTCCAAATGGATTGCAATTTCCCCCCATTTAGCACCTGAAGGTAATTAGCTTGAAGAGATTGCGGAGTGAGAAACACGTTCATGGAACATTAACTCTCGCACATTCTCCAGTTGCAGAGAATTAATAGGAAAGATTAAAGTTTAAAGAGAGCAAATGCCATTAGCTCACAAGCCCGTCTCCAGGGCAACTACCAAGCCATGCTACACCAAAGCTGCTTTTACCCGCTGCTACAGTTTCACAAATATATCGGATATAAACTAAAGTTGCATGGTATGTGTATCGGTTAGTGCGTGTGTGTGTGTGTGTGTTATCCGGTGTGTGTGTGTGTGTGCGTGCATGTGTGTGTTTGAGAGAGAAAGACAGAACTAAAGAGGGGATGCTAGTCGCCAGGCAGGTTCTGAGGACTGGGTCGTGCACATTGGTAGCATGGCGTCCACTGGACAAAATGCACACACGTCTAACACCGTCTAACATCCTGCGTTACATCAATTTGATAGTTTTTTTTTTAAAGCACTATAGGCTAGTTATCCAATATCTGGCTTCATTGCGGTGCCGCATGGGATATTAAAGTATCTCTGTGTGTGTCTAATCATTTATTTCCATCACACATTGGGTTTTCATTGGGCTTATACTTTCCTTCACTTATTTGCCCATTTGGTCGTTCATCCATCAATCCAGCTACCTTAAGGGGACGGAGGAGGAGATGGCAAATGGCAATGAATTTTTAGAGGCCGCCCCACTCACAGATCCCATCACAGGAGAAATTCGGCGGGAGAGAGAGAGAGAGAAAAAAAAAAAATCAAATTGAGACATGGTAGAATTTATTGCCCAGAAAATTCCATCCTACTATCAGATTTGAAAAAGTCCAGTCCTCCAAGCTTCGGAAAACCTATTCCCCCAGCCTCCCCTCCGCCTCACCCCACATTTTAATACCCCTATGTAGCGGTCCCCATAATTCATTCTACTGTGTTAAGCACAGTTTTATTAGATCTGAAACAAATTTTGGTGGGGATCCTCTAGGTCATTAACCATGGAGTAATTTTATCCTTGTTTCCCTAATGATGCCATAATGGCGAGTGAATTTCTTAACTAAAGACCAAGGAACGTTGTGAAGGTCAGCTTCATCTGCACACTCCTTCAAGCGCGTCTCCCAGAGATTGGAAAAGTCGCCCGTTTTTGAGGAGTCATTAATAACCTTAAAGCTGAGAGCCCTTTCTGCCTTTTCGCTTTATACCTTTTAATTTCCCTGCATTTTCAGTCTCTCCCTCTCATTCTCGCCTTCTCTTTCTCTCTCACTTTCTTCTCTCTCCTTTTCTCTCCCATTATCCCCCTCTCTTCTCTCCATCTCCGTCTCTCTCTCTCATTGTCCTCTGTCTCTCTGTCTCTCTGTCTCTCTCTCTCTCTCTCTCTCTCAGTCTCTCCCTTTCTCTCCATCTCCCTTTCTCTCTCGTGTGCTCCCTCATCCTTTCTCTCCATCTCCCTTTCCCTTTTTCTCCCACTCACTTTTACCTTTTCTTTTCTGTTCTCTTTTTTACTGCCCTCACGCAGATAGTATGGAATTCCATGTATGTGTGCGCGTCTGTGTGAGTGTACATGTGTAGAGAAAACACAGTAAAAGTAAAAGAGGGAGACAGACACGGAGAGGGAGTAAGAGAGGGAGCGATAGAGAGACAGAGAGAGAGAGAGACTGAGCCAGAGAGAGAGAAAGGTTGAGAGAGCAAGAGAAAAACAAAGAGAAAGACAGCGAGAGAGAGAGAGACAGAGAGAGAGAGAGAGGGGATAGAGAGAGAGAGCAAGGCAGAAAAACAAAGAGAAAGAAAGCGAGAGGAAAAAGAAAGGGCTAAAGAGGGAGCGAGAGAGAACAGCAATAGCAGTGCAGTGACATACAGATCCCAGATGTGATGCTGCAATCATTTGAATTTTATGCCTTTGTTATCGCTTTAATCATTTTCTTTATTCGTTTTGTTTCAGTGGTCTGAGCGAGAGACACCTGATAGGTTGAACTACCCTGGGAACCATTTTTATTTGGATTGTGGCACAAGGTCTAATTAGAATTTGAATTTTGCTGAGCCTTGAAACGGCGGGTGCTTTATCCTGATCGCCTTAGATATTGTTCCAAGTCAATCATTTGTCACCGCAATGCATGCTGGGTAGAAACTGTTGCTAATAAACCTTTGGGTTCGTTCGCCATTATTGCGCTCTTTTTTTTTTGCATGCCCTGGCGTTTTTTTGTGTTTTTATCCATTCATGGAGGCTGGTGTGCGGACAGCTTTAGTGATATATCACACCAGTAACTATTTGGAGAATGCCGGTGTATCTCTAATGGGCTAAGAAACATCGCCCTATGTCTAGGGAGGTGTTCAGGATTCAACCCGACATTTGAGACATACTACTTCTGAGTGTACATACTGCATACAACAGATAGAAATGTGTTAATAACAGTAAAATATCATAGCAAACACCTTATTTTAATGACTGTACATGCTGTTCAATTATTGTAGTTATTTTGTTAATTTAATCATTTTTAGGAACTATAGGAACATTTGTGTAGAAAGTAGCAGGACAGGCAAATAATAGGCTAAACAATTAACCCCCAAAACAAGGTAATAACATACAGATTAAATATTTAAAAAAAACAACTGTTCAAAATGTCCAGTATGTGCTGAGGGCTGGTGAGTGTCTATGTAAGGGGCAGCCCGTAGGCAAAACATTTAGCGGCTTTTTGAGCGTCTCAAAAAGCAGTTTAAAACAGTTAGGCCCCAGTATCCATGCCTCAGTGAAAGCCTCTCACTCAGAAGAGCTCCACCCAGGGACGTAGGACCCGTCGCTGTCCATGCCGGGAGAACGGCGATGGTAATGGTGTTTTTGTCACAGCCTATCTGAGTCTCTCTCTCTCTCTCTCTCTCTCTCTCTCTCTCTCTCTCTCTCTCTCTCTCTCTCTCCTCTCTCTCTCTCTCTCTCTCTCTCTCTCTCTCTCTCTCTCTCTCTCTCTCTCTCTCTCTCTCTCTCTCTCTCTCTCACAGGTCGCCTCCGACGCATTTTTTGATTTCCCAGACGCAAAAGAAAGAAAGAAAAAAAAAAAACAGGGAGCTTCCTGGGAGAGATTGGAGTTGACAAGCGTTAACGTTTAGAAATGTACCAATAAATAGCGTTCATGGGTTGCTGATAGGCGGTTTGATGGCGGCAATATATTAGCAAGAAGAAGCAGTGTTACGCCACTGCGTTGCTAACTGCTAAATGAAATGATCAATTTCCAAAAGGTTTTGAAATAAAGTTTCATTGCCCACAAGAAATATGTCTCTGAAATGTCGTTTTTTTTATATTTCAGAGATTAATGTTTTGTATTCTAATGTTTATTGGATAGTTTTCCACTCATTCTGCCTGAGCAGGTACACACATTATATATATATATATATATATATATATATATATATATATATATATATATATATATATATATACACACACACTCACACACACACATTGTATATAATATCCTACTGATGAGACACATTCTGCTAATTGTGTTTTAAAATGAATTGAAGAACAAAAAAAAAAAAAAACTGAAATAAAATTCCTGTGACAACATGATGGATCACCTGTAAGTCTACCTGACACTGAAATTAGGCTTTTTAATGACGCGCTGCCTCCTCGTAGATGTGAAATTCAAATTCCCTCCCCGTTGTCACCTGTCCCTTTGACTCGCGTGCGCCAAACACAGGCACTTTGTCTTTGTCACCGGGAGCAGGACGCTGTTTTTTCGCCGGTAAGCTTTTGTATTAACCGATCTCATATGGAACTGAGGACATAGCTCATTGAGCATAGTGCTGTTGTTACGTGAGCGTGTTTCTCCCCCCCCCCCCCCCCCCCCCCCCCCCCTTCTCTGAGGGACAAGCCACACACTCGCCTCCCAAAGCCACACAGGCACTGGTTCTGTTGTTATTCCTGCTATAGAGGACTTTTTAATGTCTAATATATATATATATATATAGTATATATATATATATATATATATATATATATATATATATATATATGCTAGGATATGACAAGATACGGTAATTAAAAAGTTATTGTAATTTATTGTATTCTGTTTTTTATTAAAATAATTTTATTTTTAAAGTTCATCTCAATGCAATCCTGAATGTATATTAATTTGACATATTCCTTTCAACACGGCAGTCACTGAAGTGTGAGCCCAACGCAAATCGGCCAATCCTCAACAACACTTTGCCGTCTTTACACTTTTTTTTTAAGAAGTTTCGAACAGCTATAGCAGGCTACTCTGCATGTCTATTGGTTTTTTATGTTAGCTACAGCTCCTCTTGTTTGAACCAAAGTGCTACTGATGTTCGATGCTTATGTCCCGGCCCCCGTCGCAGACGACAGTCGCAGTCCAAGTGTCACCTGTAATCAGGTGTGGCACTGCCTCACGGACGCCTGCATTGACTCCTGTGTCAGTCCTCTAAGCTCTGGCTCTACCACGGTCGCAGTAATCCATCCTGAAACTAGAGAGGAGGGAGCGGTGGAGGGCTGGTAGTGGTGGTGGTGGTGGTGGAGGTGGAGGCGGTGGCGGTGGAAGGGGGGGGACAGCAGGAAGCAAATGAAAAATCAATGCCGCTGTGACACATTAACTTATCCCCCCAATTTCATAACTGGCGTTGGGTGTCAGGAGAGATCTGTGCCGTGGTGGTGGAGGAGGAGGCTAGGTTATCTGACGACTGATTGGCTCTCATGGCCACGGCCTGGCGCCCGCTGGGTGGGGAGGAAATGGGTACAAATGATGGGTTTAAAAAGGAAAATAACAACAGCCAAATGAAGTCTCAAGGACTCGGTCGGTTGGTGCTGTGGTTTAGAGTGAGCGCTATACTGTATTGTCCACGGTGATACTTTTGGTTTGGGCGTTTTGATTTGGATAAAAACGGTTTAACCGCTGCTTTCACTGCAAGAATATTACGCATGGAGTGGCCATGGTAGCTTTAACTTTGTTTTGATATAATACCAAAATACTGGTCAAAAAATTAAGTGCTTGCTACATAGGTGAAATTTGTATAAATGTACATTTACATTTGCATTTAGGGCATTTAGCAGATGCTTTTGTCCAAAGCGACTTACAATAAGTACATTTGTCAGTAGAAAGCAGCAAGGATGCCGATAGAGCAAGTTTCTAAGTGCCCCATCATTGTACATCTTAAAAATATGCTTAATATTCTTGTGTGATAAGACGCCAATACGGCATGCATCAGTGCAATATAACAGATTACAAGGAATAAATTATGTGTAAAAAAGTTTGAAGCATTCACAAGATTAAAAAAAAGAAATTAAACTTTGTTAAGTGTAATGAAAGAATTTAAAAAAAAATATGACAAATGTATCTTTTTTCACTTTGACTTTGAGGTGTCTTAATTCACGCGTGTGTGGACGGCATCTATCACTCCATAACAATAATCGGTGACAAGGAGCCCCACGTAGCCTTCCTCGTAGCGCCGGCCCTAATCAGCGCTCTCTCTCAACTGTTAAATGTATTTAAACACTAAATTAACAGCCCATAAAGGGCCTCTGGTGCACTACATTCAAATTAGAAGCCGCTTCTTATTTACTGCCACAGAACTGCAAAAGTGACACTTTCCCTGATCACATTAGGGAGAAGCAACGCGGTGACCTTGGCGTAATGGAAGCCGGTGAGATACGAGCGCCACCCTCTCCTCGTCCTCCAACCAAAAAAAAAAAGAAGGGAAAAAAAGAGAAGAAGCCGCACACACACACACACACACACACACACACACATTTGCACGCGATTCGACGTATCCTGAGACTGGGGTGGGAGGGGGGGAGAGAGAGAGAGATTTAAAAAATGATAGAAAAAATGGAACTGGCTGTCCTCATCTACAGTGTCATTAAATCACCAGCTAATGGTGTTAGCATCAATCCAACTGCTTTTTTTTGGGTCTTTTTTTTTGGGGGGGGGGGGGGTGTTTTGCATGTGGGGTGGGAGGGTGGGGTGGCGGGGTGTGTGTTGTGTGTCGCGAGTTGCGCCCCGGTTGGATTTAACGCAGATGTGCAATAATCCGCGAGAAAAGGCGAGAAGGAAAACAGAAGGAGAGAGTCGGGAGGAGGGGGAAAAAAAACACACACAACACACGACCGCAACCTGCTGCGGGACTTGCGCTGTGGCTCGGGGTCGGAGGCAGATAAACTCAGCCAGCGTTCATTTCACCGGGAGCACCGGTGTCACCCTGTTTAGTGGGGAGCTGATCGTTCCCATATTTAATGCTTTAATTACACCTCAGCAGCTGTGCGCAGTCATTTAACTTTATGGATGTGAAAGAGCTTAATTATGAAGCAAAATGCATAAAGTCATTTCTGACGCCGGATGCAGACTATTACATGTATTTTCAAGATTTCCAGCACTGGCACAGTACACAGTTTTCAGGGAGGGGGGGGGTGACCCTTTGCTGAAATATACAATATATTGTATTATGCTTCATAATGAATGATCAGTGTGTCATGCGAGTGTGTGTGCGATTTGAATGCGTAAGAGCTTCTGTGAATGTGTGTTTAATTGGGGCGCTAGAAATATAAAAGTGTGTGTTTGAAAGCGAAGAATTGCAACCACAAATTTTGGATGGGTGATGAATATAAGAATAATTACAACAAAAAAGAATACCCTCACACACCTTACACATAAACACGCACACACACACACACACAGAGCAGACTGACGGTGAGCTTGTGTTAAGCAGTTTAGCCCTTCGTTGAGCCTCCTGCTTTTGTGTTCAAAGGCTCATTAAAAACAAGAGTGAAATGTGACGCGCACTGGAGCGTCCTTGTGTGTGTGTGTGTTAACTTGCTTGTGTGTGTGTGTGTGCATGTGTATTTGTGTACGCATGTCTTTGTGTCTGTGTGTATGTGTGTGCGTGCATGTGTACGTTTACATGTGTGTGTATGTGTGTGCGTGCATGTGTATGTTTACATGTGTGTGTGTGTCTGCGTGTGTGTGTGTGTGTGTGTGTGTACGTGCATGCGTGTGTGTTTACATGCATGTGTGTGGGGGGAGCATGCGTCTCCCCGTGTCTCCGTGATGTTTTCCTATTTGTTTTACGTCGGAGCGTTTTGACTTCCTGAACCCCATCCAGATGATTTCCTTTATAGCCTCGCTCCACAAAGGAGAAGAAAGACCACCATTAGCAGCCCTATCGCTGAAGGATATTTCTATTCTCTGTCAGCCGAGATATATGGCGGGTCCACCGGCCAGTGACACCCGTGCACATTAAAGGTACTGATGTGCCCCCTTAGTCAAGTTCTGCTTGCATTAATATTTGGCAAATTGACTCATGAGTGCCATTTGGTAGCAGCCTTCCAGATTCATAATGTGCCACATCTTTCTTACTTTCTTCCTTGGTGAGCCTGAATCCCTCTTTTTTCTCTCTCTAACATCCCCTCCACCCTCTCTTTCTCCTTCTCTCATGTTCTCCTTCCCCCTTTTTGTCTCTTGCAATCTTCAGCGCTTCTCAAAAGGGAGACTTTTTTTTTCTTTTTTACAGTTGAGCAGCTAAGGCCCAGATTCAGACCGATGATTCAAAGAAAACGGAAAAAAAAACGAGAAAGAAACATAATCCCTCCCCTAAATGTTTTTTAAAAGCCGCAGGAGCTGTGTCTGTTATTGATGACATCATTATTATGTATGGGATATCATAGTGAATAATAAGCCATTATCTATCATTTTTCTCTTTTTCGTCACTGCACATTGTAAAGGTTAGGCGATTTGTTTTAATGTTAAAAGTGTCAGTTCACACTACCATGGCGTGTTATTTCAATAAATACAATATTTAAAGGCACCGTTTGACTCCTGTCTGCGGTTCTCGGAAATAAAATGTTTTATATAAATTGTGTAGAGACCTTTTTCGGACACAGCTTTTATATAGAGATAGAACACAATTCAGCAAAGCTAATTTAATAGGTGACAGAAATATATGTGCATGTATTCCTCATGAAGTAACGTCCACAAAACAAGTATAGATCTTTTTAAGACAACATCCTGCAAATACTAACATGTTTTCCTTTGTTTAAAAAAACCCCAATACCTAGTACTGTATGTTTTGTAGCTTTAAGACGAATGAGAAGATGTTTTTTTTTTTTTTTTAAATGTACTCATTTACACTTAAAGGGGTATTTTTGTTGTGGGTCGCTTCAAAATGGGAAAATGTCTGGACAGGTTCTGTAACATGAAACATGGCACACGGCCGGAGGAGAGACCCCCCCCACACACACACAAACACAAACACACACACACACACACACACACACACACACATACAAAGACGTTTCGATACAGCATATTCCCCAAAGATGAATAGCTGTTTGGTGGTATGGTGGTGCAGAACAATGAGAAGGATTTCAGGGAAAATGGGGCTTTGGGGCTGGCATTGCGCGCATACATTGTGGAGGTGGTGGTGCCGGTGGTGCCGGCGTGGAGTGGGGAATCAGCACGCTTGAGCGCATTTAAATTTACACAAACTCTGTAGGAATGACAGTGATAAATGTTACACTCTATTCTACAATATGTTTAATGCATAGGTCTGAGGAGTTAAGTTTTGCCCCTCTGGCGGGGGGATGCTGCCGCTGTAGTTACTACTGTGTGTTACATCACATTCCCTTCCATTAAAATGCCAAGTGGCCCAGTGAAGACAGCACGGCGGATGACAGAGGATTTGTTTACCTGTCTCCTTCCCTCATCCCTCATTTCTCCTTCTTTTGCATTGTGGGTGACTGTGTGGGCGTGTGTGTGAGTGTGTGAGTGTGTGTGTGTGTGTACGTGCGTGTGTGACTGTGTGTTTGTGTGTGTGTGTACATGTATGTATGTATGCATGTATGTATGTATGTATGTACGTACGTATGTATGTACCTGTGTGTGTGTGTGTGTTTTATGTGTGTGTATGTGTGTGTCTGACTGTGTGTGACTATGTGTGTGTGAGTGTGTGTCTGTGCACGTGTCTGTTTGGGAGTGTGTGTGTGTGTGTGTGTTGATAGCAAGGTCAGGACAAGCAACAGGGAGGATTTTAACGCAGGCCGTTATCAAGAACCAAACGTCGCAACGAACCACGTCGTTCACAGCCACTAGAGCAGCACAGCAATGCAACCATTGCACGTCGTTTGTATAGCAGAGGGTCTGCATCATGTCATTGTGGTCTACAGCGGGTTTTCCTGCATTTGTGAAACACATTGTTATACATGATAAAACCTACTTAGAACGCAAGAAACTAAACAAATTCAACTGTGACTGACCGGCTGCTCTGATCACCACTGTCACTAAACAGCAGCATCACCAGCCACTCTCCACTTCAGTCCTCACTTGTCATTGACGCAGTCAGTGAAACGCACATGCAGAGGCACACGCACACATATATGGACATGTGCACAGACAAAGACACGCACACACGGACATGTGTGTGTCCTTCCACACACATGGAAGGACACACACACACAAACACACACACAAGACGCATCAACACTTTTCCCCACAATCACTACCTCCATCTCTTTCCTCTCTCTCTCTCCGCCTCTTTGACACATGCACGCACACACACACACACACACACACACACACACAGACACACACACCCACCCTTACACACACACACACACACACACACACACACACACACACACACACACACACACACACACCAACACCCGCACACCCCTTCACACACCCCATGCATTGAAATGGATTACAAGGCAGAGCCATTGAGAGACTGTGACCCACCAGTGATCTCCACAGTGTGCATGACCAGCCGGGAGGAGGCAGCGTCCGCATGGTCAGCTGTCTGGAGCCACAGCCACGGTACCAACAACACTGTAGCGGCCGATAAGACTGGAGGAGGGCAGGCTTGATTTATCTCATGGATAAGTGTTTAGGGCCAACGGTGTACACCTGCAAAGGTGTATTGTAACACTCGACTGGGTGTTTTTTAAAGAGCCGACAGCACGCACAGTGGAGCGTTGAGTGGGGTGGGGTGGGCGGCTCGGCGCGCGGCGGGGGGGGCGGGGGGTGATGCGGCCGACCAGGAACAGGCAGTTCACGTTGCGTTTTGTTCCCGCCACTTGGAAATCTACCTGTGCTTTGAAACTGACTAAATGCTGCTCGGGTTTTGATGGGAGGAAGACAATGTACGAGGGACGCCATTGCTTGGGGATGGCTTGAAATGAGAACGCCGTACTCTCATTGTACAATCGCAAAAACAAAACTATGAAAAAAAACATAAAAACAAATGATATTCATATTATGTACTCAGAAGTTTCATTCATTTTGTGTCTCAAAAGTGTTTTTTAATTGCATGAAATAATTAAAATAACCTAAAAATTATATTATATTTATAATAATACAATAGAATCACAACACAGGCAATATAAAGTACAGTCACAATACAGTACAGCCTTGCCACTCCCAACCAAACTGTCTCCAACACACAACACACTGTGTGGGCCGACCAGAGGCACCGACAGAGGCTAGCTTTTATATAGAGAAAAAATACAATTCTGCGAAGCTCATTTGTTAAGTGTAGGTCTTTTAGAGACAACACCCTACAAATACTGACATGTCTTTCTTTGTTTGTAAAAAAGGAAAAAAAAATCAATATCTAGTACTGTGTGTTTGGTGCCTTTAAGACAAATGAGAAGACGTATTTGTTTAAATGTGGTCATTTACACCTAAAGAGGAATTTATTTTCTGTGGGTCGTTTCAAAATTGGAAAAATGTCCGGGCAGGTTCTGTAACATGAAACACGGCAGACGGCCGAGGGAGAGGCCCCCCCACACACACACACACACACACACACACACACGCACACGCGCACACACACGCACACAAAGACATTTCGATACATCTTAGGCTAGCTGTCAGCCTTGTTTTCCAACGCGGGGCAACATACAGTGCAGTCCCGCCCGAACTCTAACACACACAACACATCACAGTGTGTGGGCGGACCAGCCAGGCTCGCCAACGGAGGCTGCAGCTATCAGCCTTGTTTTCCTTTCCGTTTTATGAAGCATACAACAGAACAAGCGGAGCCACCCGCGGCCGCACCGCTCCTCCGCACCAGGCGGCCCAATGTAAACGCTGGCATACATGTAAACAAACAAGCTCAAACTTTCCCCTGATTTACAGCACTGCTGGGTCCTGGCTGAGGGGATCCTTCCCCCCACTACCAACAACGAGACCCCCCACCCCCACCACCAACCCCATGCACCGCCTAGCCAGCCCCCCCCCACCTCCCTCCCTGCCCCCCCCCCCCCACCTCCAGCAGACAGCTTGAGCACTTTCCATTTTATACCTCAGCAATTTTTATAGCGTCTTTAGCTCGGCGGCGCGCGCTAGGCCTCGCCATGTCCCGCTGGAAAGAGGGGAGCGGGAGGAGGAGGAGGAGGCGGAGGAAGTGGCAAATAACAATATCGGGAACGTGGAGAAAGAATGGATGCTAAGCAGCTAGGTCATGTGACTTGTGTCGTGGACTGAGCGCGGGTATTGGGGCGGTTGACGCAGGTTGGGTGTGGCGGCGGCGGCGGCGGCGGCGGCGGCGGGGGGGGGGGGGGGGGGGGGGGGGGGGGGGGGGGGGGGAATAGGGTCTGATTTAATTGGTTGATGTTGGGGTGGTGGAGGGGGGGGCAAGGCATGGGTAAAAGGGATGCTTTCCTTGGTGAGATTAAGTAAGGTAGAGTAGCCAAGCTTCTGAGGTTTTTAGCATCTCCACAAGGTTTCTGTAACTGATACTGTGGGCTGGATAATTACAGGTTCCAACTGACGGAGCCATGGGTGCCGGGCCTCCCCTCTACCGTCTCCTTGGGTTGGGGGAGGAGGAGGAGGAGGAGGAGGAGGAGGAGGAGGAGGAGGAGGAGGAGGAGGAGGAGGAGGAGGACACCATTTCAGTGAGCGCAAGTTTGCTGTACGTCTACAAAAATATGAGGAATGACAATATTTCAAGCGAATCCAAATTTGTGGAAACACCAAATACCATCCTCCACACATGATGTGTGCTAATTTTTGCTGTAAATACAAATTCAAAAACCCCATTGTTAAATCCACTGAATACCACTGTAAAAAAAAAACTATACTCTTCGACGTCATCCCAACAGAATATTATGAATAGCTCCCGAGGGATCGCCGAGTGCTTAAGATATTTGACAAACACAGAGGAAAGACAAGAGAAAATAGTTTTCATGTATGGCCTCCGGTTAGACCTTTCATGGGCTGCCGTCTCCATGAATCACACACCTGGCACGAGATGTGACGGTATTTGTTTGACAGTGGTGGAAATCTGCTCCTCGTCGTTATTAGAACTAATGTCATCTTCCTTCGCCGATCGCTCATCATTGTTTGGGCCTCATTGCCTGTGTTTCTCGATGATATTAAGTATTCAAAGCTCATTTACATTCTTAGTTTTCAATTTACTGCCGCAGTAGTTTAATTTATTCCATATAATTCCTTTCCACAGAGAGGGACATTAATCATAGACTGTACATTTTTAGTGCTACTGGGATATTATAATAATCAATAAAAGAAAGGGATAAATACTTTAAACACTGGCCTAGAGGTTAGAAATGCGACGTGGGAAGATTATTTTTGTATTCTTTTCCATGTTTGTTGATACTAAATTATCAATGATGACGCTCTACTTTTTCAAATGCTGTAGTTTATCAGCAGTTGATAGTCCAGTCACAGCTAGAAAAATGCAATATCGAGTTATTTCAATTGGTTTCAATTCATTTTGCAGCTTGTCTTTTTGTGGTTGTTTTTTTTGTTTGTTTTATTGTAAAGAGAAAAAAGAAAAGAAACCTCAACTCATGTCTCAAAATAACACTCATATCAATAAGCGCGTGTGTGTGTGTGTGTAATGTTTTCTGCTGGTTTCTATATTCGCGGTGTGCTAAGCTGGAGGCCAAACCACTTTCATCCCCTTTCTTCCCGCTCTTTCTTGTTGTTTCTTCATCCTTTCACATTCATTTTATGCTTGGCTATTCCGTGGGGCTATCAGTGTATTAATGCCGGGGCTTAAGCCGAACAGCCTCCACCAGATAAGCCCTTTTCGCTCTCGTCAAAATGGCTGTTCCCAGTCACTACACCACCTCCTACCAAACCACCACCACCACCACTACCAACACCCACTACCACCCATTCTGCTGCCCCTGTAGTTGAAAAGCCCCCTAAATCATTTAATAATATTAATCTGTTTTGTGGCCTGCCCATAATTTCTTCTCTCTCTGGTCATTTCCTCTTTCAAACGTTCCTGACTCGGTAATACATTTCCTCCGTGAGACTCTGCACATCTTCATTTGTTGTTGACTTGTCTCAGAGCCTTGACCTTCCCTAGAGGTGTGTGTGTGTGTGTGTGTGTGCACGTGTGTGTGCATATAAAGGTGTGTGTGCGTGTGTGTATGTGCGCGCACCCACATGTGTGTGCGTGCCTGCCATGTGTGTGTGTGTGTGTGTGTCCAAAGGTGTGTGTGTGTGATAGGTGGGCGGTGGCGGGGGGTGGTGGAGGGGCCTGATTGGGAGTTGATGAAGGGGTGTTGGGGCGGAGAGGAGGGTCTGTAAACTCTGATACGTAACACTCTGAGCCATAACACTCTGTGCATGGCCGCCCGCAGGCCCTCCTAATCACGGGGAAAAAGACCCCGGCTGTCCCACCCCATAAACCAAGCGCCGCACCAAGACAGCCACGAGGGCACAATGTCACTTGTAAATCCCAAATTAAACTCAACTGCCCAGAGCTTTCCAGCGTGCAACACACACACACACACACACAGACAAGCACATACACACTGTCCTCCATCCAGCATCCCCATGTTTTGCTCCAAGTCTGGGGAAGGAAAGGGAGGGAGTGAGGGAGGCAGGGGGTAAGCGGACGTCATGGTGATGGCTGTCCAAGTGCCTCCGCGTGTCAAGGTTGTGGAGTGGTCCATTTGTCCGCTGGCTGGCTGCGTTTCACTGTATGCATGCGTTTCATGCATTGCAGCAAGGCTCCTCACTCACATGCCATTGATTACGGGCCAGCTGACTGACAACCCCAAGCCACGGCCACAGCTCTGTACCCCCGATAGGCTACCCCCTCGCCTCACACACACACACACACACATACACAAATGCATATGCACATGTGCACACACACACACACACACACACACACACACGTCCGCCACCCTGCCCACCTCATGAAGTTCTCCAGGAAAAAGTATGTATTTACACAATTGTGAAATTAGACTAGTTACAGGGTAACTCTGAAAACACACACACACAGGAAACTCCAGGAAAATGTATGCATTTGCACAATCATGAAATTACACTAAGGTTACAGGGTGGCGCTGAAAACACACACACAGGCACACAGGCACACACAGTCATTTGTACACAAAGAAAACCGAAAAACAATGAATACACAATGATTTTTTTCATGCACCTTTCATCCTCTGCCCTGTTGAATGCACAAGGAATGTCTTTGTATGCACACTGGCGAGCTGCAGCTTGCTATAGGGGAGGGAAGACAGTGTCTCCCTCCAAGGCAATCTGTTCATTAAGATAATGTGTTACTTCCAATTAAACTAACATTAAAACAAACCCCATAAAGAGTTGGAGTCAGCGATTTTTTTCCCTCCAACTTGCTCTTTTAATTACATCGTTCCTCTCCTGTCATTAAGGATATTAAAAATTCATTAACAAGAATAGTACTCGCTCTCTCACAGCAACAAATCACAGAGGCTTCTCATCGCACGTTGTCAAAAGATGATTCCCATTAACGATTTCCCGCCATCCTCAAAAAGGTGTTTTCCTCTGAACACCTCCCCATCAACAGGTGGCCCGAGCGGTGAAACGTCAAGATGTCAAAGCGAAGCCGAAGCCGAACTTCAGTTTAACCGAAGTCGAAATGTTTCTATCTTAGCTATAAATACGTGTTGCACAACACGGGGGGCTACATTGTATGTTGCGTTGATCCATTTACTGAATCTATTTACGCGGAGAACCCGCTAATGTGATTCCATTGCCGCCTGTTATGTTTTCCGTCAGTTCTATTTCTCGCTCCTAATTTGTTTTAATCAAATGTGTTTATGGTGAGCTGGCGCTGTTTTACAGCTTCGCCGCTGAACCGTGCCGCGGCTGCTGCAGGAAATGAGCACAGCCATGAATAACACCAGGCCTGGCAGCCTGCATGCATGCCTCTGCCGGGGAAACAGCGAAAGCTGGACAACAAAAAAGCTCACTTCTGTTGAGCGGTTTTATCTGTCTGTACATCCACTTAGTTTATACAATATGTGGAGGAACGGAAGTGAATGACGCTGAGAACAGACAACACGCGGCCTGCCGAACCGTGGAAATAATTGTCGGATTGTTGGGAGTCGAGTCCTAATGAATAAAAGTGTTTAATTCGGGTTCGGATCCAAGTACAGATCTCATAGGAGCCGATGGGATTTGACAAGCTGTGTCTGTTCAATTGCAATATCTTACGTGTCCACTTGAAATGTGGCAGGAGGCCATTTTTTCTCACGTAGAAACAAACTGTATAAATAAAACACACTTTATCGTACAATACCTTGTGTGGGGTTGTATATTGACCTGATACCCTGCTAGATTAGCTTCAGCGGTTTGCTAAACAACAACAAACAGAAAACGCAACGCTGGAATACATGGATTTGGGTATAATTATATCTGAACACTTTTTTGGTAAACTGGCAAAATGTAACTGACAATTTGTTTATTTAAATGTAGTTTGTAGTTTTTATTTTTGTATATTTTATTTGTTATTTGTTTGTTATTTCCAATTGGCCAGTATTCGATGCATTGTGATTCTGTTCTATTCCAGATGTCTAATGCTTTGCCATGGTTGGCTACAGAGTTATGTTTTAATCCCAGCATTATAGTTTCTCTAACCCAGAATCAATCACTGGCTTCTTATAAAAAAGCCAGAGCCGTAGCTTTAGTCATGAATAGAGTTTTTCATGAGAACATTGCTGAAGCAAGGCAAAGAAACAAATCAATTGAAATCTTTTACTAAGCCCTCTCACAAAGTTTTAATGCTGAGTGACAACAAAAAAAAAAAAAAAGAAAGGTTCGGGACAGAATAGTTAGTGGACAATACATCGGAGCAGGTTGACCAGTGGATGAACCCTCTCTCCCTCCACCTTCGCCGAAGGCCAAGAAACAAACACATAACATCACTACATTATTAACATTTAATTAGTGGTCGTTGTGAATTCTATCTGTGCACAGCTGCCATTGTGTCACAGGGGGCCACTGAAATATTCATATGCACCTAATTAATTGGCGTTGGAGGGGTGTATTGTTTTGTTTGTTTAAGTGGCTCAACGGTAAATTAATACAAAGATTAGAGTTAAAATATTCACGCTGGCGTGTGTGTGTGCGTGTGTGTGTGTGTGTGCCTCTGCCCGTGATGAGGTGCTAGTGTTATGAAAGTTATAGAATGAATAAAATAGAGAAACATTATCCGGACACGTCCTAATCCCTCGCATTACAAGATGGGATAAGAACAGATTAACGCGGACACCTCGTCGGGTGTAAGGTGCACCGATGTTAGTTAGTTACTGTCTGGCACGACAGTTTTTGAATCCCAGCCCAATCGTACTGGGCTTGCGCTCCACTGTCTGAAGCCCATGACCTGTGGCTATCCTTGAGCTAGATTCACTATTTAGTCATTTAGCGCCGGTCACTTTTATCCAAGGGGATTCATGACAGGGGATGTATTTTCAGATACATGTCATTAATGAGCAACTAGGCGGTAGGATGCCTACAGGTAGACTAGTGCGGACGTGGGGGATCAAACCCAGAACCTGGGCTGGGGGGGGGGGGGGGGGGGCACACAACCCAAACCACGAGACAATCCCAACCCTTACCTGCTCCCGAATGTCCTGTATATGAATGCACACTCGCAAGTCGCTTTAGATAAAAGCTAAACGAATAAATATCAAAACGGCAATATTACCTACCGACACTAACCGACGCAACTTGTGCCGTGCTCTCTGACCACTCATCAACATTACGACTACCACCGCCGCCGTCTCCCACGACGACATCGTCACCCCTACCAAACCTCACCACAAGAATCCCATTACCTCATCGCTCCATTGGGAGGCGGGAGGCGGGAGGGCTCTCCCATTACTCAAACCAGCTAATCTGTGTCACCTGTGTGATCGCCAGCCATCCAAGCCCCACCCCAACGGGGGCTTATGGCCATCGATCGAAAACACACCCCAGACTTCACAACCCCCCCCCCCCCCCCACAACAGCTAGTCCTAACATCTGAGAACACACACGACGACTGAACACAGGAGCCAAAGATATGCACGCCTACTCACAACCACCTCGCCACCTCAACACCACTCACTCTCCCACCCGTTATGCATGTCCGCCAGTCCTGACCAATCCTGGCCTCTCTGAGAAGATTAGGCCCATCGATCGTCTCTTCGGCAGGTGTGTGAACGTACCTGTTTACAGGCTTTGTGTTAATGTCTTTTTTTTTCTTTTTTTTCGTGATTATAGTGTTCCCATAACTGGGTGTGTACTTGGAGGTGCATGTGTGTGTGTGTGTGTGTGTGTTGGTGTGATTGTTTGCCTGGTGAACGGACAGCCCTCCAAGTCTTGGTGGTTTTACATACGAGCCGTTATTGTGATTGGCTTCGGTCTGGGGAGCGATACCCCGGCTGTGTTGGAGAGCCCTCGAGCCTGACAGCTTCTATTGTACTTCTATATCACTCTTCACTGGTTCAAACCCAGCCACACTCACACTCACACACATACACGCACACTGCCATATCACTTTAGATTAGAAATACATTCATAACCAGCAATTGGAGGTTCGTTTTCAGGTGAACACAGCAGCAGCCGTTGTACAATGACAGCTATTTAATGTGCAGTACAGCATTCAAGATTAAAGAAAAAAAACAGCTTGGTCTTAGTTGACAATGGTGATCCAAGGAGTTTTGATTAACCGTGAAACACTTATTTTTTTATATTTATCGTTTTTAGAACATAGTTTGCCTTCAGAGTTTAAGATTAGGTAGCCTCAAGTTTTCAAGAAATGTCATCCATTTTGTTTTTGATTGTATGTCTATAGTATCACATCTTAACCTCCAACCAACTGTTTGCTCTTGGTTCAGTTATCAAAAACTAAACCTCCAACGACCTTCCCCCCATCTCACCTCTAGAGACATGCATTAAAGGACCCTTTAAAGGCCTGGATTGCTTTTAGGTGTAAATAGCACCAAGAGAGTTCACACGCAACCCAAAAGAATTGGTACTGGCGGGCCGCCCCCGCCCCCCCAGGCCCTTTAACAGTGTTGTAATATGTTAGGGATAAACGTCATCACCTCCTCTCCCCCAGGACCCAGACCTGGAATAAGCGAAGGTAAATAAAACGAATGAATGGATGGATAATAGATCCCAACTGCCATTCCT
>JAOPHQ010005795.1:0-63219 GCA_030340625.1 Merluccius polli | reverse complement strand
TTTCAATATACATACATGCGATGGCTATATGCTTGATCCAAACTACAACTTTTAAATTAAAGCCCAAAATCACAGCTTTTGTGAGTATGCACCATCTCTGAGGGTGATGGTGCTGCAATAAAAAGTGATTGCAATCCGAGCTAGGTGCTACTCGGCACCAATTTGAACCAATTAGAAACAGCGCTTCATTAGCCTGCATTTGGTGCCATGCCTGAGAACGTTCATTAAATTATAATACAGTCTGGTGGTCAAACAATAGTTAAGATATCATACATTATTCTCCTGGTCATTCTCCATTTGGACCGGTAGCCAGGAATCTTTATGCAGCTTTTCGATGGTCTCTACCTCTCGGACACTTGGGGGCGGTGTCTGCATGTGCACCGGAAGGTTCTTGAATTCCACATCGTTCACATCATAGTCCTTCATCTTGGAGTCCAGTAACCACCAGCGTCCGGCAAAGCCCACATCCAGTAGCCGCTGAGGAAGCCACTTCCAGGAGATGGACAGGTTACCACACTGGGCCTCGTAGAGGTCCACCTCAGGGTCATAATCAGCACAGAACATCAGGGCAACCAGTCCCAGGCTAATATGGTGCAAGCGACCTTCGTTGTGCAGCTTTACAAGATTCAGCACGTGCTGGTCTGAGGTTTCACTTCGTATCCATGGTGACAGCAAACCAAGCTTGTTGGAGACATCCAGCAAATGCGTCTCAAAGGAGGTTTTGTCTGGCTTGGTGTAGACACAAGCCCAGGCACCACCTAGCAGGCCAATATAAAATGAAGATTTAACTGGGCGTTGCCAGATGCCAACTCCCACTTCTCGCACAGCCTCCTTGTAGTCTGATAACAGGCCGGAGCACCACACACCTATGGAAAAAAGGACAAATAAATTCCATCTCTGTTGTCAAGATACCAAGGAATAGTAAGGAAGGAATAATCCATGATGGGGTGTCCCGTTATTGTAAAATACAGAGGTGGTGATGCGGCAGAGGTTGCTTACCACTGCTGACATTATTTTCCAATAATGGGACATCCCAAAGTGGTTTATTCTGACCACAGTTAGTTTTTTTTTTATCAACTGCTGTGGTATAAAAACAAAATAAAATGCAGACATCCCATGGACCAAAGTTTTGATTCCAACATTCCGATGAATGCATGACATTGCAGCCTATATTTCAATCGAATCTGCTCCAGAAATTAATATTTAGGTAACGTCGTTCCCAGGCATTCACATCTCACAAGAAAAAAAACGCCTGGATTCTTTGAATGTGCGAAAAGAGGGACTTTGTTTTCCGTTACATGTTTAGTGGCGAGAGAGAGGAGGGCTGGAGGGACTTCCCAAGAAAGCAGTGGCGTGCACAGGTAGACTAGCCTAGAAATCTAGACACCCCCTAGCGGCAGCAAATTTATTTGGCAGCCAGGTAGGTCTAGCATGGCTCCGTCGGCTTTTTGGTGCTGGAAACACAAAGTATGTCAGACCAATCACAGCGTGAGGGGCGGAGTCGAAAGCCGGGTTACCATGACGACAGAGTTGCGACGGTTCCGTGTTAGAGGTAAACAATGGCTGCTGCTGCTGGCGAAACGGTTGTCTTTCGACTCGGCTTTGGCCGCGACTCTTCACTTGAAGTTAACATTTTATTTGAGAAAAGAACAAAGAACGGCACTATAGTCTTTCCTCGAAAAGAAATATGTATTCGGAGTTTTGATTAATTACGTAGTCAGAGCCGTCGCTCTGACTACGTCACCTTCTTCGTTGCTCTGATTGGTTGTAGCGCTATCCTATTGCGTGCAGAGGGAACTTAAAAGACAACCGTTTATCCCGCCCACACTGCCAATGGAGCTGCGCCAGACCCTACATCTTTCTGATGTGGGTCTGGCTTGCCAGGCTACAGGTAGACACCTAGCCTAGTCCTACCTAGACCTTCGTACGATTTCTCACTTGAAGGCGGGTGCTGTTGAAGTTTAAAACCTATTGGCTCTGCCCAGTGGCACTCTGGATCTGCCTTACATATATATATATATATACATATACATATATACGTAGCCGCCTCATAGACTGACGCTGCCCGTTAGAGCTGACGTAGCAGCGCGGCCGCCATCTTGTATGGGTCCCCAGTGCATTCATTTCTATGGAGGAAGGTGTATCCCCAACTACAATAATAAGCATAACTACCTGAATTTTTACCGGATTTTCACACGGTTTGGTTTGTTACAAATGGCAGAGATGTATTTATGATACAGGACGAATTAATAAAAAAAAAAAGTTTTTAAATAATAAGAATAATCGTTCAATCTTACTTGTGAAAGGTAATCCCACGCGATCTGGTGTCAATACTGCGCCGTAAGCTGCACAAAATACTGGCATAGCTTGCTCTCCCGTTGACTCCTATGCTAGACTAGAGTGAGGAGACCCAACCAATATGGCGGCGACGCTGGGTTACGTTCCATCACGTCATGAGGCGTCTATGTATATATGTCTATGATACAAACGGCAGATGCAGTGAGCATTAGCATTAGCCTGGTTCCGCCCGCCTCTGTACTTCCGCTCAATAACTGAAATTCGCGCACAACCTATACGTAACTGTTCTCAGGCCGCGCCTCCTGTTCGCTGATTGGTAGGCAAATTTGAGGGAAAAGAAATCTTTCTAACATACAGCACTCCCAGACCTAGGGGGGGGGGGGGGGGGGGGGGTCGGTGCAGGCGGAACATTTCGGTTGCGCGATTGTTGAGCGGGGGGGGGGGAATATTGGGGGGGACAATCACCACCTATACAAACCTTGAGGGGGACATGTCCCCCCCGTCCCCCCCACGAAATACGCCTATGGTACGGAGGCGGGCGGAACCAGGCTAGTAGATACCAAGTGGTGCTAAAGCACCTGCCCTTTGCCCTCTCGACCAAGCAAGTGCCCTTTTGAAAGTGCCTAGTGCAGTGGTTGTCAAATGGGGGTCCGCCCCCGCCGGTCGTAGGTCCGGGGTGGGTTACGATGGCGCGCACCACCCCCCACTCGGTCGTAGATCTGGGGTGTGTTACGATCGCTGAGCACCTGCCCCCCCAAAATGTCTGTGCACGCCACTGCAAGAGAGGGATAATTGTACTTTCCTTCCTCGCTTTGTCAAAATATTCGTAAAATAAAACGCCAAATGTGTTCTCCTTGTCGTCGTTCTTCTCTACTTGCTCGCGTCTGTATCCCCGGGTCTGTGTTAATACCTGACTGATAGTAGCTCATAATACACCACCCACACACTTAAGAGGCTATCGCAGTCGACAGTACAACTTTCGAAAATCTGGACACAACGGCGATTGTCAACTACATAATACAGAAAAGCACGATTAACCAGACGCTATCAGGATTACTCACCTGCTTTACTATTTTTTAATCTCTCCCATCGGGTAGTTTGTCCTGTCACCGCTGCGGAGCAAAGCCTTCGTGTCATCACGGAGGCAGCCATTTTCTTCTTCTTCTTCTTCTTTTTTAATGGCGGTTGGCAAGCAACGAATGGTGTGCATTACCGCCACCTTCTGAAATGGAGTGTGGGTCTGGAGTAACTACCCTCTTAAATAAAAAAAGAAAAGAAAAAAAAAGGGGCAAATAATTATACTCTGCATATAAGACCTGTGTCTCTTAGAAACTGGAACAGATGCCTAAAGCATGCCTCTCCTGATTGTCTCTGTAATATTACCCTAAGCCTCAGGGGTACTTCCTCAGCTTCAAGGCACCTGGATAGCTCCTGTCTCTCAAGCTGGTACTTACTACAGGACTCAATGGCATGCTCTATGGTTTCTTGAGTATTGCATTCACTACAGATGCCATCAACATGTTTCCTCATTAAAAACAATGTGCTGTTCAAACCTGTGTGGCCTAACCTCATTCTAGACACCATGTCTTCTTCCTGTGTGCATCTACTTGTAGCTCTACACCCTCCCACAGTCCTTTGAATGCTATAAAAATGTCTCCCAGTGTGTTCACTGTCCCACAGCTTCTGCCACTTCTCTCTCATTTTAGCCTTAACAATACTCCTAATTTCAGCCTTGCTGTACTTAATCTCCATGTCCACCTTAGGAAGTTCTGTAGCTTTCTTAGCATGCTGATCTGCCAACTCATTCCCTGTTACTCCAATGTGCGCTGGAACCCACAAGAGTGCAACACTGATTCCTGAGTTCTGCAGACTGCCTGCTAGTTGGACTATTTCTAAAACAATATCCTGCCTTGACTGAGACTGTACATTCTTAATGCTACACAATGCTGAGGAGGAGTCAGAGGCTATAACTATATTACTTAGCCTATGCCTATTACTCTCACACCATGTGAGAGCCAAGAGGATGGCAACCAGCTCTGCTGAATATACAGCCAGGTCATTATTTAGCCTCTTCATTACAGCTATGCTTAGTTTAGGGATGACAAAAGCTGCCCCCACATGTTTGTCGAGCTCTTTTTGACGCATCTGTAAATATAATAGATCGATCTCCATACGAATCCTGTATAAACCCTTCCACATAAGATTGATCAACTTCTTCGCCTTCCTCTCTTGCCTCTAGGAGGCCAAAGTCAACTGAAGGCAACTCAAGGGTCCACAGAGGCACTGCTGGGTAAGAAACTGTGGGACACACCGCTAACTGGTCTACCTCCACTTCTCTTGCTTTTCCTTCAATGATCCAGCCAAAGCTTTTGATTTTTGTACTCACTCTCTCTTGACAGTTTATCAAGGTATTCAAGCCTATGTGGCCATCCTGGTGACCCTTAAGGTTAGCCCAGTATACCAGAGCTAATTGATCTCGTCTGAGATGCAAAGGCATCTCCCCCAATTCCACTAGTAAGGCTGCCACAGGAGTGGTTTTCATGGCTCCACTACATATCCTTAAAGCTTGATGTTGCACAATGTCTAGCTTCTTTAGTATCGTATTAGCAGCAGACCTTATACACCATACATCCATAGTCAAGTACTGATCTTATTAACCCAATATAGATGGACTTTAATGCAGGCCTACTGCCATTCCCCCCCCCCCCCCGGGATGCCCTTCTTTAGCCACGCATCTTCCGGTGCCATAGTCACGTGACCGTAGTATTGTCAAACGCGTCCGCGTCATCATCCCAACAAGGAGTAAGATGGTGGCAGCTGTTTGATTGAAATGCCGTTAACTCACATAATAAGATATTTGCGTGTACGTCTGTTTATATTCGAAGATTTTCTATAATCGTGTTAACTAACGGGGTTTTAAAACCGCCCTTCTGTACTGAAAACATTGACGTCCCTTCTAGCAGTGTCGCTCTCATGTCACCATTGTAACTAGTCTATCGTCTGCAGCCAGGTAGCCAGTAACTAGCAGTCCAGGTAAGTCCACTAAATGTGCCTGCAATTTTTGACTGACATATCGATCGGATTAGAAGTGTGTTGCTCGATGTTTACAAAGAAACAGTGCCCAATGAAAACATTTATATATCAGACATATATTGTTCATGTAAGCCTATATGACAAGACCAGACACACTGATAATTTAGAATTTCCAAACAATTGTATTTCATAACACTTAATTACAAGCCACCATGTTACCCTAACCATTAATATTTTGTTGTTGTGTTTATTTCACTTAGGTGTTTCTTAAGTTAGCCCAATGGATAATACAGATGAACTAAAATTCCAAGGTGAGTTTTCCATAGTTTGCCTTTGCATTTATCGACGTTGCGTTCGAAGAAATCTGTGCGTAAACCAGTTTTTTCGACAAAACGTGGGATTTGTTCTTGGCTTGAAAATGTGCGTACTATGGGAGAACATTTACGCACAGGGTCTGACCATGCGTACGCACAGCAAGCGGTAGTGGATAGGAAAATCACGAGAAAGAAATTGCAAACATGACCAGTTAATGCTTTTGACCAACTTACTAGTACAAGTAACAAAGTAACGTTATTTCTATTGATACAATCGATGTAGTCCTACGCCTAAAGTAAGCCTATACAATAATCAAGTAAGATTCGATATAAGATAGTTCGACTATGCTGCATATTACTAACTGAAGTCATGTAATGAAATTCTATAAAATTATGGCAATTATGGCTGATCTAATTAGAGGATGTGGTTGGATAAGAAGAACTTAGCGTTTTTTCAGACAACGCACCAACTTATTGGTGGTGTCCAAGACCTCTCCACCCTCAAGTTTTTGGCTACTGGCTCGTCTCAGCGGGAGTTGGGATATATAGTTGGAGTTTCCCAGCCTTCGCTAAGCTGTTTAGTGCCTGGCGGCTGTCGTTGCCGGTATCATCACTTTAGGCACACAGTACATTCAATTTGTTTCCATGCACCGCTGGACAACATCTGTTGTGTCTGTTGTCTCTTATATCGTTCGGAACCTATATAAAGAGGGACTTCCAATGCAACATTTCCAAACATCATAGGGGCGATAGACTGAAATCACAATTCGACAATGAATTCAATTACGTAAACAGAAATGCACTGGTTAATGACGCTGGCAATGCACATCTCTAGAGGACTCGGTCAGCCTCAGTCCCACCAGGCCAGTTTCGCGCTAATAAGGGACACTATAACTTCTATAGCGCTTGATTTTAGATCAAAATACTTGTAACCTCTGATAGGCTACTGTGTGGGGTAGAGAGAGAGTATTGTTTACCACAAACTGCACTCTAGTAGGGAGGTTAAGTGACTTTTGACTTAAAGTCATGATGCAAAGGTCCCCTTTGGTATGGAAGTACCTTAGGGCCATATAAATAAATTTATCCTAAGACACAAGTGAGATCACATTTTGTATCTTCTCTACGCACATTTTTTAAAAATGGCCGCCAACCATACTTGAGAGGCCCATATCTTTGCTTCTGTTATAGCTATAATGACAAATTTGGTATCAACGTTTACATTTTTGGGGTCAAGGAGTCCAATAAAATAGGTTCCAAGACTAAAAAACAATAATGTTGTCCTTACCATGACAATTGGAGGTAAAGTATGCAATTCTTTATAAAAAAAACGCATGCCAAACACAGTCCATTCACAACTTAATAATAATTTAATAAATAACTTAGTGTTGAATATGTGTATTATGGATGCAAAGGAAGTGATTAGTGAGACAACAATTTCATAACTATGTTCACAGTTTAGGAGGCAATGCCATACCTACAATGTTCTAGTGATGAAGACTAATAGTTTAGTGTAAATACATCACTAAGATGATTTTCTATTTAGATGTCTGCACCACTGTGGGAACATGAGCCATGACATTCACAGAGAGACATGCAAGGCAGCCTCTGCATGCAGAAGCAAGTCCTTGAAATAGTGGCAGTTGTAGTGTAGACAGGAGTTGGTGGAGAGTCTGGGGTATTCTGCTGCCATCCCCATAGAGACGGCGATACTGGTGCATGGTCTTTGACAAGTGTATTGCCCCATACATGTCCACTCTAAAGAGAAACATGATTAGTGATACAAAGGCCCTTCATTATTCTTAGCCATGTTTATATTATGCCCCTATGCAAAGTTGTCTTACCTGATAAGCTAATTGAAGGAGGTGCTGATGGAGTGCATCACTGCCTGGTGGCATGTGGTCAAAGTATTTTCCTTTGTGGAAGAAGAGGGAGAGTCACGCAGCATCCACAGTTGTGATGTTGTCCTCAGATACACCATAGAGCATCAGGACACATCTTTGGAGGGTGGTTGTGTGGGTTCTGATCATCTCAGTGGTGGGAGTTGGGCCAGAGAGCAGCTGAAGTGGTAAGGTGAGCTCAGGTAGGGACTGCCACATGGACCATGCTGTCTTCTTGCCTTTGCCAAAGAATGCAGAGGTGGTGTCGCACCCCATTAGGGCATGAAATGCTGGCAGTGCCATTGCCTTGGATGGTCCAAGACTGTGAGCAATGGCATGTGCTGGAATGTACCTGGAAAGGGGAAAAATAGTTATTGATTGGTCTACTGAAATAAGAGCTAATAGAATAAATACATCTTAGTGAAATGATCTATACCTGAAGTGGCGCCGTACACCAAGGGAATCACAAGGCAATCCAGAGTTTGTCGATCTTCTGGCCAAGGTCGACAAAGGTGGCAATGGCCAGTACAACAACATCACTATCACTGCTGCGGACAATCACTTGACGATGTCCAGCAACAGTAGCTGCAGCCACATGCAGGAAAATCCGTGTATCGGCTTCCTCATGTGTGCAAGGGGCCAGTGCATCAGTGTCAATGCCAGCTGGTGAACTTACACAGTCCTCAAGCATAGTGGTGAAGAGCTCCTTGCCCTGAAACAAGAAAGATAGGATATCTGAATGTCACTGAGGATATGCCAGTGAAGTCAGTTGTATTGACTATAGCATGTAACAGAACAATTTAAGAAATAAATGGACCAAAAAAACAGCAGTGGACGGCTCCTCTCTCCGTTGCAGGACGGAGAGATTTAAAAGGTCCTTCGCTCCTACAGCCATCAGGCTGTCTAATTCTTCAATAATTTACAGAAGAGCTAACAGACTAATTGAATTTCCCCTCAGGGATAAATAAAGTAATTTTGAATTTGAATTTTTTGAATACCTGTGGAAGTGTCATGAGCTTCAAGATTTTGGCCAGCTCCATGAACAACTCCTGCTTGTTCAGATCCACTCGTAGGAAGGAAGCCCAGTGGCAAGGAACTTTTGTTGAGAGAGTAACCCTCCTTCTTGCACCAGTGCCTCTTTGCTCCCGAGTTCCAGACTTCAAACTTGTTTTCGAGTACACATCCCAGACAATGTCAATGCGGTCATTTCTTTCAAACCAGGAAAGGATGTATGGTGCAAATACATCTGTGAAATATTGTCCAATGGTCACAGCACTTCCAGGACGAAGCATCTGAGCAAGGACAGCACCATCCAGCACAGCTGCAGTTGTCACAGGTCTGTGATTGTCTAAATCTCTGGGGACAATGCAATCTAGAATCTCACTCTTGTTTCCGTGATGCATTTTTCCCTTCTGAGTGAGTGAAGGTGGATGAGGAGAACTTTCATGTGAGAACACTCCCTTATCAATTTTGCGACCAGAATGAACAGCCAGCAAAAGTTGGATCATTTTTGCTTGTTGGTCCTTGACCACAGCCACCTCTGATTTGTTGCATCGTTGGGAAATTGGAGCCTTGAACAACTTCAGCCTGGTGAGCGGAATTGGAGCTGTGAATGCCTCTTCCTGTGACCTGACTCGCTTGTCAACAAATACTGTGTATCTTTTCATTCCAATGTTCTTCACTCTTACACTGTCTAACACAGGGGTTCTCAACCTTTTTCAGGCTGGGCCCCCCCAAAACTGGTTCATTGCAGTCGGGCCCCCCCCCCCCCCCCCGGGGTGCGCGCAATAGTAACACACCGCAGACCTACGGCCGACGGGGTGGGGGGCCGACGGTGGTGGGGGGTGGGCGCAATAGTAACACACCGCGGACCTACGGCCAACAGGGGGGAGCCGACGGGGGGGGGGAGCCGACGGGGGGGGAGCCGACGGGGTGCGCGCAATAGTAACACACCGCGGACCTACGACCGATGGGGGGGGGGGGGGGGGGCGATGGGCGCGCAATAGTAACACACCGCGGACCTACGGCCGACGGGGGGGGGGGGGGCGCGCGATTGTAACACTCCGGCCGACGGGGGGGTGGGTGGTGGTGCGCGCAATAGTAAAGGCCGCGGTATACTCGCCGTTCCCAAGCTGTCGCGCGACAATGTGACGTCACGGGAGCACGGTAACTATTTATACTCGCGCTGGTGGCCGCGACAGTAGTTGCAGTCTTCTCCTGAACAGAGGTGGCGCCACTGAGGAAAGGCGACCGACTCTGCTATTTCTACGCAGTAGAAGAAGAGATATGCTAATACTGGCATAGACATATATACATAGACGCCTCATAGACTGACGCTGCCCGTTAGAGCTGACGTAGCAGCGCGGCCGCCATCTTGGCAGGGGACCCAGTGCGCCCCCAGTGCGCCCCCAGTGCGCCCCCAGTGCGCCCCCAGTGCGCCCCCAGTGCGCCCCCAGTGCGCCCCCAGTGCGCCCCCAGTGCGCCCCCAGTGCGCCCCCAGTGCGCCCCCAGTGCGCCCCCAGTGCATTCATTTCTATGGAGGAAGGCGTATCCCCAACTACAATAATAAGCATAACTCCCCGAATTTCTACCGGATTTTCACACGGTTTGGTTTGTTACAAATGGCAGAGATTTATTTATGATACAGGACGAATTTTTTTTTAAATTTTTTTTTTTAAATAATAAGAATTATTGTTCAATCTTACTTGTTAAAGGTAATCCCACACGATCTGGTGTCAATACTGCGCTGTAAGCTGCACAACATACTGGCATAGCTTGCTCTCCCGTTGACTCCTATGCTAGACTAGAGTGAGGACTCCCTACCAATATGGCGGCGACGCTGGGTTACGTTCCATCACGTCATGAGGCGTCTATGTATATATGTCTATGAATACTGGCACCCCTGTGTCTTCATTAGAATAGTTCACCGGGACGTCTCTCGCTATACAGCATTATGTCTATTACTTTACATTGCTATTATTCTACATCACTGCCCCACCTGGTCAGCCATCAACAGTCCAGTGTATGGCAGCAGTTCTCTTATGAATGGTGTTTGTAAGCATCCATCTTAATAACTTAGTGATTATCTTATATAGGCCTACTTTTATTTTATAACTTAATGCCGCTTTGAGATAGTATTTCAGCCACGTAATTCCACTCGTCTTTGACCACAACAACAGTAGACAGCACTTACGTAAAACCATGGTTTATTAGCGAAAGAATATAGGCCTACACCACACAATAAAACAGAACATATAAAGAAAGAAGCCTTAGCAATAAGGCGCGTTAAAATGTGCCTTCGAACTCGTCCGTGTTTGTTTCCGCTTTGTCGCGCGCCGCTGAAAAAAAAAGAGAGGTGCGCGACACGGCGCGACACGGCGCGAACGGGCCAAAATCCTGTCGCGCCGGCGAGATCTACGTCATTTTGACGTCACAATGGCGCGCGACAGCTTGGGAACGGCGAGTATACCGCGGCCTTTACACACCGCGGACCTACGACCGGCGCGGGGGGGGGCGTTACTATTGCGCTCTCAAAAAGGAGGACAAATACGCGTCCGGCTTGATGCTGCGCAGGACGCCGGACAGGGCTTTGCGTATTTGTCCTCCTTTTTTAACCCGCGCCCCCCCGGGAGAGTGTCCGCGCCCCCCCAGGGGGGCGCGCCCCACCGGTTGAGAACCACTGGTCTAACACATCTGGGGGCATGACGATGGATTCATCTAAGTCCAGCAGATCCCCACTATCCTCCATGAAGGGATTTCCCAGATCCTCAAAGGCATCCACCAGTGCCAGTACATCAGTCTGAAAATAAAATGATTAAAAAAAATTACAAATAATTCATACCACTGAAATGCATAGTTATCTCTCAATTTCCAATACAACAGAAATGTACCTTATAGTCATCTTGAAATTTTGGGTATTGTTCATGGTGCCTCCGTTCATCTGATTCCTTTGATCCCTCGAATTCTCGGACTAGGCGTGCCAGCTCAGGGCAAACAACCTGCTCTTGGCGAACTGTGTCTGGGTCGTCCAGGTTCTCTATGACACCACCATGATTCTTGAGCCAATCAATTAGTTGCTCATGCATCTGGTCATGGGGGATCTTGGAGAACGCTCGTCTCGACTTCTGCCCCATGAAGTGACCACTCTGGAACTCCACAAACAGAGCAGGATGTCGTTCTTCTAATGTAGCCATATCACGGAGATGGATGGGTAGGTTCCGGGCATAGTGCGTATGATCCAGTGCAAATACCCATGGCATCAGAGAGTCAAGTGTCTCCATGTAGAGGGAGAAGTCTGCTGAGCGACAGGACTTGACAAACTGAAAAAACAAATAATATTTATATGAAATACTAGGTGAAGGAGCTTTTAATCTTGACTTAAGAATATGAATTGGATAAAGGAGTGAATGAGACACACCATTTGAACATATCTTACCTGAAGAATGATACTATATATATATATATATATATATACACTCACCGGCCACTTTATTAGTAGTGTTGCACCGATACCATTTTTTGGCCCCCGATACCGATACCGATACCCGGCTGTGCAGTATCGGCCGATACCGATACCATACCGATACCACGCCGTAAAAAAAAAAATATATATATATATATACACAAGCTTTTTTTCTTCTAATACTAAAGAACTGCATACTCACTTGGATGTAAAATCATTGCTATCATGGCTTAATTACTAGTATAATTAGATAATATAGTATAACTAGAGATAATTACTAGTTCACGCCTGTTACCCACTGCATTCAACCGTCAACGGAAGACGGAAGGCGTGTCTGACGGAGGGGGTGTCGTTCTGATTGGCTGACGGATCCATTTTGGCCTGAAAAGATAAAATGTTCTCAACTTTTCAACGCAACTGACGGAGCCGACTTGACTGACGGAGCCACAATGCATTGCGGCTCAGCCCCATTCAAAGTCAATGGGATGCGTTGACGAACGCATCCAGTGGGCAAGAGGGGTAAGGGGGGGGGGAAATCGGGGAGAAGCCGATTACAGCTTAACTCGTCGTCTGTGATGCGGTCACTGTCTGTCCATTTGAGCGATCTCCCGCCTGTGAGCAAGACGCGTCTCCCTCTCTCTCCTGCTTTTTCCCCTCTTCTCCTTGTTTGTGTCCGCATGGCACCCCGGGGAGCGGGGGGGGGGCATGGGTGGTGACCGGGTGCGTCGCACCAGCAGGCGGACCCGCTCACTGAGTTTCCCCGCACCGGCGCGTCCGCAGGCGGAGCAACTTTTCTGTGCGCCGCGCGGCTGAACCGCGCGCCCTCCGCGTCTCCGGTGCTTTTTTTTCTTTCTTTTTTTTGGTACTTTGTCGTCGTCGCTTGTCGGTCGGTCAACATGCGCGGCCGGGCGGCCGGAGTGGGCCAATAGGATAGCTGCTTGGCACGGCATGCACTGAACACGTGTGATCACACGCAGCAGTGAGTGAAGGGAGAGAACGACGCAAAGCGCTGCGTTCCAAGTTTCATATTAGTATATGTAAATGGCATCGGCGCATTATTTGTTCGTACTCGCCGATACCGATGCCAGCATTTTAGCGCGGTATCGGGGCCCCTCCCGATACTAGTATCGGTATCGGTGCAACACTATTTATTAGGTACACCTGTCCAACTGCTCGTTAACGCAAATTTCTAATCAGCCAATCACATGGCAGCAACTCAATGCATTTAGGCATGTAGACATGGTCAGGACGATCTGCTGCAGTTCAAACCGAGCATCAGAATGGGGAAGAAAGGTGATTTAAGTGACTTTGAACGTGGCATGGTTGTTGGTGCCAGACGGGCTGGTCTGAGTATTTCAGAGACTGCTGATCTACTGGGATTTTCACGCACAACCATCTCTAGGGTTTACAGAGAATGGTCCGAAAAAGAGAAAATATCCAGTGAGCGGCAGTTCTGTGGGCGCAAATGCCTTGTTGATGCTAGAGGTCAGAGGAGAATGGCCAGACTGGTTCGAGCTGATAGAAAGGCAACTGTAACTCAAATAACCACTCGTTACAACAGAGGTATGCAGAAGAGCATCTCTGAACGCACAACACGTCGAACCTTGAGGCGGATGGGCTACAGCAGCAGAAGACCACACCGGGTGCCACTCCTGTCAGCTAAGAACAGGAAACTGAGGCTACAATTCGCACAGGCTTACCAAAATTGGACAATCGAAGATTGGAAAAACGTTGCCTGGTCTGATGAGTCTCGATTTCTGCTGCGACATTCGGATGGTAGGGTCAGAATTTGGCGTCAACAACATGAAAGCATGGATCCATCCTGCCTTGTATCAACGGTTCAGGCTGGTGGTGGTGGTGTAATGGTGTGGGGGATATTTTCCTGGCACACTTTGGGCTTATTAGTACCAATTGAGCATCGTGTCAAAGCCACAGACTACCTGAGTATTGTTGCTGACCATGTCCATCCCTTTATGACCACAGTGTACCCATCTTCTGATGGCTACTTCCAGCAGGATAACGCGCCATGTCATAAAGCGCGAATCATCTCAGACTGGTTTCTTGAACATGACAATGAGTTCACTGTACTCAAATGGCCTCCACAGTCACCAGATCTCAATCCAATAGAGCACCTTTGGGATGTGGTGGAACGGGAGATTCGCATCATGGATGTGCAGCCGACAAATCTGCAGCAACTGCGTGATGCTATCATGTCAATATGGACCAAACTCTCTGAGGAATGTTTCCAGTACCTTGTTGAATCTGTGCCACGAAGGATAAGGCAGTTCTGAAGGCAAAAGGGGGTCCAACCCGGTACTAGCAAGGTGTACCTAATAAAGTGGCCGGTGAGTGTATATATATATATACACACACAATACTCGCTCCTATGCCACATTATCAGTTTTAGTAAGAGAGCATGGCAGAAAGTGTACCAAGAAGTGTCCTCTACTTTGATTAAACTTCTGTCACAAGAACTTATATTTCACTGTGATACATTTATTTTATTTATTTTTGGGATTTTCCGGTTCACTCTTCCAATCCATTAAACAATTTAATCGGCTATTTCCATTTTGTCATATTCATTCACACATTTCCTGTGGCGTTAAAAGGGATGTTTTGTGACCACGCGGGCAAGAGCATAAGGATTTAGAACGACAGGTATTTATCAACGAAAATTGCGCACCGGTGTGCGTAACAAGCATAAGAATGCTTGATTAAACTTTTTTGTGCGTACAAACTTTCTAAATTTCATGCGTACAACTTTTTCTACGAACTCTTGATAAACGAGGGCCCAGGAACAGTGGAAATGATGGTGTGTACCTTTTAAGACGTAGGCCTACTGTGTGGCCGTCATTAGACAGCGCATGCTACCCATACATCAGAAGACTTTGAAAAGATTTGGAAAAGACTCTTGGAAAACTATCAGCTCACACCTGCTCACATCTAAAGACAAGTGTTTAGAGTGTTTAGTCACAGCCTAGTCTCAGACTGAGATTTTACAAAGACTGTGAATCTTGCAGGGTCACTATTTACAAGACTACAACTAGATTTGTTTATTATTTTTTCCCACCATGCAATTTTTTCCCATCATGCCCTTAGTAGAAACTTATATAATGGAGGAGTCCATTGTTCTTGAGTCCTTTTTTGTTGAAAACGATACAATTCTTGGGCTTCAGGAGTAAATTCTGTGACATCGTCGAAATGCTTTACACTGACATCAGTAGCACGGTCTCTCTGAACCCAGGAATGACTCCTAGATTCAAGGTGCTACGTGGAATTCGGCAGGGTTGCCCTATTTCTCCAAACTGTTAACATTAGTAATCAATAATTCCAATGACATACAAGGAATAACATTTTTTAATAAAGAGTTTAAAATAAGTCAATTTGCAGATGATACATTATCTTTTCAAAAGATAAATCAACGGTAGATAAAACTCTCAGTATTATCTCAATCTTCTCTGGTTTATCTCTTAATATCAAAAAATGCGAACTACTCCCTATTCATACAAGCTCTGACTCCTCTATTGCTTCAATTAGAGTTGAATCTGAAGTTAAATATCTAGGGCTGACAATATCTAAAAACTTAGAAGAGAAGACACTAATATTTCTAACCGTATTATGGATATGAAGAAATCACTTAGTCACTGGTTAACCAGAGACCTTACTATTTTTGGCAGAACCATTCTAGCTAAAGCTGAAGGTATTTCCAAACTGATTTATCCTTGTCACTCACTATATATTTCCTCTAAAAACATAAATAAAGCTAACACAATTATTTTCCAATTTTTGTGGAGGAATAAAACTCACTACATTAAAAGGTCTCAGCTTCTGAAGGAGTATGATAAAGTTGGCATCAAAGCTCCAGAATTTGAATCTATGGTTGGCACTTTTAAAATTAACTGGATAAAATCTTGTCTGTCACAGCCAGACTCCATGTGGTTCCATTCCAAGGTCCTTGTTTAAAAAAATAGGAGGCTTAGACTTTATTTTGAAATGTGATTTTGAGGTGAACAGGATCTCGATTAAGCCATCTAATTTTCACAAGCAGATTTAGCATTTTTGGAAAATGATATTTACCCACAACTTTTCTCCCCATAATTCAACCTTATGGAACAATAGAGTAATAACACTTAATCGAAGGTCAATCTTCAAGAGCGACTGGTTTAAAGGGACACTAAGTAGTTTTTTCCCCCATCTAGTGGTCAAATTGTATTTTGCATTCGAACGAATTTATGCTCTCTAGCGCCTCGCGTTTTCGAACTACGGCAAGAGGTATTAGTCAAGATTCAAGAAGCTATGACAACATGATAACAACATGTGTTCAAACACCACTTCATCAAGTTTTGTTTCAGATGATGAGATACGTTCAGTGCTCGAAGTGGAAAAAAATAAGTGCCGGTACGGTACTCCCTTATTCACATATAAGCGACGTGGGGGGATATTAACCCACCCCGGACCTACGACCGACGGGGGGGGGGGGGGGGGGGGTGGCACGATCGTAACCCACCGCGGACCTAAGACCGACGGGGGGGGGGGGGGAAGATACTAACCCACCCCGGACCTACGACCGACGGGGGATATTAACCCACCCCGGACCTATGACCGACGGGGGGGGGGGGGGGATATTAACCCACCCCGGACCTACGACCGACGGGGGGGGGGGGGGGGGGGGGATATTAACCCACCCCGGACCTACGACCGACAGGGGGGGGTGGCGCGATCGTAACCCACCGCGGACCTACGACCGCAGCCTGTGACAAGTGCCGGTACGCTAAAGGGTAAAATGTAGAAGTACCGGTGCGTACCGGCCCACTTCCAGCACTGGGTACGTTATTTCAAACAAACTTCAAACTGCATTGAATCATTAGTGTGAGCATGTATGAGTAATTATTCCTCGAGCAAGATAGTGAATTATGTTCTCATGTTTATATCGTTTTTTAAGTGACAAGCGTGTCTCGCTAAGCGAGACACGCTGTTCCACAGTCTCTGTTCCACAGTCACGCTGGCTCTGAGTGAAAATGCGTTTAGCCTTACCTGTACCACGGAGTGCTTTTTGTCCCTCTCAGGAGTCCATAGACCGGAAAGACATGGCAGCCTCCATAGAGCTTGCCCGTCCTATGTATATTCTGATAAGTGATTCTTCGCTCAGGAGGATAAGTGAGATTGTTGACAGAGATAATTGTACACCAATGGGGACTTATTTATGAATGAAGACGTTGATTTGAGGTAATAAATTACTAAAAAAACTACTTAGTGTCCCTTTAAGAAAAACCTTATTTGTACATTTAAATTGTACATTGTTTCATATAAAATATAAAATAGATGCCATGCATACAGGTTTCTAGTAAAGACTAATTTGCAAGGGGTCCGCCCTTTATTACGACAGCCCGTTATTACGACAACCCTCCATTACGACATCCCGTCATTACGACATGCCTCTATTTAGACATGCCCCTAATCCGATCTTTTTTGGTACCGCTATTACGACAATTTGGTACCGCTATTACGACAATTAGGCCTACTACAATTTGGTACCGCTATTACGACAATTAGGCCTACTTTTCATAGAAAGTGCAATAGAATAATAATAATAGTTATTAATATGACAATTAGGCCTACTTTTCATAGAAAGTGCAATAGAATAATATTAATAGTTATTAATATAGAATAAATGTAGGCCTACCTCTATCATCCCGCCCGCATCCGATCTTTTTTGGTACCGCTATTATGACAATTAGGCCTACTTTTCATAGAAAGTGCAATAGAATAATAATAATAGTTATTAATATAGAATAAATGTAGGCCTACCTCTATCATCCCGCCCGCACCCGCAATGAGCTTCCATTTGCATCGCAAGTGCAGACCTCTACTCCAAACAATGTTTTTCACAATAATTGATATCGGCACACATTTCAGTCAAAAACTAGGTGATTTTGAACCGGCCATGTGAATAAATGTTAGGCCTACACATTATGTAAAAGACAGGGAGCTCTCCTCATTTTTATTCAGCTCTCAGGGGGAAAAGGTTGAAACTCCATGCATCAAACAAACTCTGTGCGTGCAGGCCAGCAGTCTACTTAAAAATATATAAGAAGAAGCACGAATAAAGCTCTAGGACCTGAAATTTGGACTTGTTCGTTAGAAATCAATTTAATTAGAATTATGGACTGCCTTTGAATGAAGTTTAATCGGACTTTAAGTTGATTGAACAAAGTTTCAAGGTGTAGGCCTACCTTTTTTGCGCTGTGGAAGCCTAATTTAAGAACGGCAAAATAATATTTTTTGAAAAGGATACTCTGATTTTGTTATGAAGATTGTTGCTTTTGGATTTGATATGGATAGGCTAGTCCTATATATTACCAACTAGGGGCAGCCTCGAAGTTGGATGATTGGCTCTTTTTAGAAATTGTTTTCCCATGTATTTGTCACACCCATGCATAAGCTGCGTGTATGCTAAGTCCAGAACATATGGGTATAATCACATTAATTAATTAATTTAAAGTACAATGATAATGACAAATATTAATGGCCTCATGTCGGAATGGCAGGACGTTTGAAAAAAAGTAAAGTGCCGCTACTCAGACAATGGGGAAAAAAAATTGTCGCAGTAGTGGGACGCTTCGGAAAATAATATTAATGCCGCCACTCCGACCACTAGACGTCAATGTCTAAGTAGCGGCATGTCGGAATAGCGGCATGTAACCAATTTGCAACCCCTGTCCCAACCCCTCGACATTTTGGTTACATGTGGCCTCTGTTTTGTTCATGTGTGATAAAATAGTAGCGTTACAACCGGGCTTGATAAGGTTGATGTATTAGCAATGACGAGCATGGTGGAAACCCCAGTACCAGCGTGACTGTTTTCTAACCTCTCTGAGCAGCCTCAACCCCGAACACAGACCCGAACTGTCTCATACCACTACAACCGGAACAATAGATGTTTTCTTAGGGGTGCAAACGTGTACTCGAGTAAATAAATACTCTTCAAACAAATTATAAAGAAATTGTTTTGTTGTCACTTTTAAGACATCTTACAAATACTTTCTATATTGTTTAATGTATGTTGGCAATGTTTTGGAGCAGGATATATCATTAAATAGTCAAAAGCTTTCGCCGTTGCGCAGTCACGCATTGTTGTTGAGGCTGTGGAAAATAGGTTCTGGCCAACGTTTAGCAGGTGGGCAGAGTTACCCGGGTGGGCGGAGTTCCCCACAAGTTCAACCGGTTTTACAATGTCCGCCCGCCAGGGACATCCCGACATCAAAACTGAAAGTGAAATGTATAGCAGCTTAGCGCTGCTGTGGTTTTGTATTAAAGATAATTACACATCTCAATAGCAGCTTTTGCAGTTTGAAACCCTAACCTTTTTTTAAGTTAGAAAGATATTGGATATTATTCAACAGCTATTCACAATCTGAATTAGCAATGTGTGTTCACCACGATCACCGTATGAGTCCCGTGTGTCTATGGTGCCCAGGAGACGGGGCTTCCAGGCGTAACCGTCGGGCAGCAGCAATCCTCTACAGAGCCATCGTTTGGTCAATATTTCTTCACAATACGCGAATTACATAAGTACCATGCCCTGCCCTAAACAGTAGCCTAATTAAAATGCAATTCAACTGGATATGTCATGTTTCAACATTTGCTCAATGGATATAACATTCAATTTAATAATATATTATAGTTCCATTTATGATATCTGTAATGTTAGAACAATTGTAGATATCTACAATGAACATTGCCACTAGTAAGAATTTAATTGTTGATATCAACAATTAACATTTTGACTAGTGAGAATTGAGTTGTAGATATCATTAATTAGAATTGCAACGAGTCCAAATTACATTATGGATATGTTGACTTGGAATTATAACACGGCAAAATTGAATTATAGATATCTTTTTAATTGAGTTTGAATTGATGGTAAAAGTGGACTAGTTGTAATTAAGTTAGCCTACAGATATCTACAATGAACATTTCGACTAGTAAGAAATTAATTGTTGATATCAAGAGTTTACATTTTGGCTAGTGAGAAATGAATTGTAGATATCTTCAATTAGAATTGCTACTAGTCAAAATTACATTACATTATGTTGGCTTGGAATTCGAACTAGTCAAAAAGCAATTGTTGATATCTACAATTGCTATTACTGCTACTGATCAAATGTTAAAACGGCTTGCCATACCCCCACCCCCACCTTCATGGCTCTGTTTACACACATTTATCTTTTTGCTTCATTCATTACTTGTTGCTTGCTTTACCTTGTTGGGTTTTTATTGTAACTGTTACTGTTGCAATTTTTATTTTTATGGACAACACTTTGTAACTTTGCATTGAAAAGCACTATATACGTAGCTATTATTATTATTATTATTATTATTATTATTATTATTATTATTATTATTATTATATCATAAAATAATGGGCACTTTTTCTGAGCTTTTTAATGGCTTCCCTAATCTCATCACTTCTTGGTGCACTGAGGTCTATTGGCAGATCTCTGTCTGCCTGTTGGATGTGTGGTGGGTCTTGTGGGGCTGGTCTGTTAAGTATTTCCTTGAAATGTTCCATCCATCTTTTCGTCTGTCCTTCCTCCCCAGTTATTGGCTTTCCCTCTTTGTCCTTTACTGGTCTTTCCTGCCAGCTTTTTGGTGATGTCATACAGGTCTTTCAGATTCCCGTGTCTAGCTGCTTCTTCTGCATCTAATGCAAGGGCCTCTATGTAGTTCCTCTTGTCTGTCCTCAAGCTTTTCTTCACGTTTGCTTCCCTGTTCCCTGTTTGTGCCTTCACTTTCTCTGCTCTTGTACGACTGCTGTTTAGGGCTGCCTTCTTTTCCTTCCTCTTCTCCACTTTCTTAATTGACTCTGCTGATATCCACGGCTTGTGGTTATCTTTCTGTGGTCCCAGTGCTACATCACAGGTTGTGATTACAGCTTCCTTTACCACCTTCCACATCCCATCTATGTCTCTTTCCTCACCTTCATCTAGCTATTGCAGGGCCTGGAACTTGTTCTTTAGCGTGATCTTGAATTTCTCTGCTGCTGCTGGATCTCTTAACAGTGTGGTGTTGAATTTCGTTCTCTGGTTCTTCTCACCTGTCCAGTTTCTCCTCAACTTCAATTGGACTTTGGCAACGAGAAGATGGTGATGCTACGTCAGCTCCTCTTCTGGCTCATAAATCTAGGAGGGACCTCCTAAACTTCTTTGTGACGCATACATGGTCTATTTGGTTCTCAATGGAGAGGTCCAGTGATACCCATGTGGCTTTGTGGGGGAACTCGCCTGTGGGGGAAAACACTTCTTCCTATGACAAGGTTGTTATTTGCACATAGGTCTGTGAATCACTCTCCATTTTCGTTCATCTCTCCAAGACCATGCTGCCCCATTATCCTCTCATAGCTTCTGTTATTACTTCCAATTTTTGCGTTGAGGTCTCCCATTAAGATGGTAATGTCTCTTCCTGAGTATCTCTGGATGATGGTCTGTATCCTGCTATAGAATTCGTCCTTGCTCTCTTCGTCACTGTCATTGGTTGGGGCATAGCACTGAATGATGTTCATGTTTATTCTTTCCTTCTTTGTTTTGAAGAAGGCTGCAATGAGGAATAAGAGCCTGAAATACTTCTGGTTCAAGTGAGGATCGAGGAAATTACAAATAAGAGAAATGAGAAGCACTCAAGGAAACCATGCAAGAAGAGAGGAAACGAGGAAATATGTTTTTAGAGAAATGAGACGTCCTTACCTTTATGGGATTATTGTTTTATGGTTTTATTTCTTATCTTTTTGCCTCTTCTATTTATTACTTGTTGCTTGCTTTCCCTTGTTGGGATTTCATTGTAACTGTTATTCTTCCTATTTTAATTTTAATGGAAAGCTCTTTCGTAACTTTGTTTTGTAAAGTGCTATATACATAGTTATTATTATTATTATTATTATTATTATTATTATTATATCAAAAAGCATAGCTCATAGATCCCTCCACACTTCAAAATGGCTGACCAGAACGACTTCCAGTTCAAGCGAGGATCGAGGAGCAAGGAAATATCAAATAAGAGACTTGGAATGCACCCAAAGAGTACCCCTTAAGCCCCGCTTTCACATGGTGAAAAACGGTCTAACTCCACAATTCAGTACTACCTGCTGGTCTACAGTCATTTTTTCAGCAATTACTTTCTAATGTGTGTAATGTGTTTAGAAACAAATCTCTTAATTTTCATTACACGGTCTTTAATTACATTACAACAATCGTGTGCAGGAAAATATCCAGTTGCGGAACTATTTGTGTTGGCGGTGCCAAATAAATGTTTAAATAAACAAACAAATCATAGTCCATTGTCACTTATTACTCAACTAATAAATGCCGCTGTTGTATTGCTTAATTATCTTTCGGAGTCTCATATGGATCAGGGTGGTAAATCAAGTAAATAGAGAAGAACAGCATTCAAACAAACAAAAATGATGTCCTACCTTTTTTGCTCTCCAGATTTTGAAGAGGTATCAAACCTGTTGACATTAGAGGCAAATGCCACCAAACTGGCTGTCTCGGGCTTCACTGCCTCCCTTTCAGGTGAGGAGGATGTCAAACTAGACCTAATGGAGGATGAGGAGGGTCTCGAGGAGATGTCAAAGGTAGGTCAAAGTTCAATGTTTTTTCAATATATATTTCCTATTGCCAGTGACATTCAAACAAGTGACATTCAACCGAAAATTGTGATTGTGCAATGTGGTGACGCGTATTAACGGAGATAAGCTATCACCAGGGGTTAACCTTCTAGAACATTTTCAGATGGAATGATGCATGCCATTATGTGGGTCGGAAATCTGGATTACTTGTAGACATCGGGGATCAAAACAGCTGGAGTCGAACACGCTTACACTATGCTGCCCCTCCTCCCAACATGATGATAGCGTTAACATAGTTAACATGATTAAAAACATTATTTGAGTTGAGGCCAATGTTGCCTAGAGCTATTTACTAGATCTCAATTAATAAGGTCTTGCACAGTGCAGTGTTTAACGACTGACTCTGCTCCCAGCTTTTAGAAGGAGGAACTCCAACTGGAGGCTTCTGGACGTTTGAGTACTACAAATCCTTCTTCAATGTGGACACAGTACAGGTAAAATGTAAACAAAAACGGTATACAGTATTTAGTAGTAACCTGTATACAATGTATACAGAGTTATGTATACATATGTACTGTATACATATATACCTGTATACAATTCATTTTTTTATTAGAGTTTTTAATCTCACAGGAAATTTAATTTAGAATCGATCAGAATGTTAAGCGGCTTTTATGTTTCAAAGGTTCTGGACAGAGTGAAAGGCTCTGTGATGCCAATGCCAGGGAAAAACTTCATCAAACACTACCTGAGGAGTAAACCAGATCTATATGGTAAGCTTAGCCTAAATGATCCCACCAAACATTGTTCCTAAAAGGAATTAAATGGTGAGTATATTAAAGGTGAAATCAAAATATCATATAAGATTGAATAAAGTAACAGGTTATACATGATCTTCATGCTCAGTTTCAACCCAGCCTCACGTCAAAACGTGTAATAGCTACGTTGGTCCACAACGGCTCTAAAATTGTGACATAGCTACGTTTATTTTGGCCTGTTCTTTTCTATTGGCCTGCGTCCACGTCACCTGACCGCCAAGCTTCGGTCTGACAAAGCAAAACAAAATGGCTGATATTCCTTTTATTTTCAGTGGAAAATGCAATATTTTAAGATAGTTTCGGCATTAAAATGCATTTTTATTCATAGTGAGAAATTTGCATTTTCAAATCTTTGTTCAGTGAATATATGATGTTTAAGTTTGTTAGTTATTATGAATTCTTCCTGCCCAAACGGTACTGCGCATGTGCAACTCTCAACAAAGATGAAAAAGAAGTGAGATGGCTCACAGAATAGACACCGTAGCCAAACGCTCCCTCCCCTTTCAGAAGCGGAGCGTTATGGCCACCGATTTTGTTGACTTGCTCAGACCCCGTATCATGCTTTTCGTGCTCATTGTCACGAAAATTGAATCGTGTCCAGGAACACGATTCATTAGATTAATTTTTGTGGGTTGTCCATTGTGTGCGCTTCATTTTCTTTGTCCACTTGGTGGCAATGTAGGCAGATTATTTGGTCACTTCCTGTTGGGTAGATCCTCCAAAATTTGTTTGTTTTTTTATCTTCTGATGACCTCTAAACTTTTGAATCAATTCCAGTTGGACTAGAGCCACCAGATTGATAATCTTATGTCCTTTAGGCCCTCTTTCATATAAAAGGGACGCCAGGGTTGCGTTCCAATATCCATACTACCATACTATTTAGTATGCCAGAACAAGATTGAGTATTTCCCAATACATAGTATGTCAAATGCAGTATGCCAAAAATACCAGGATGTCCTACATCCGGTCGCATTTTGCAGTATGCAAGCCAGCATGCTTGCATACTGATTGTGGGTCAGCATGCTATTCTGACCCACAATCCCCTGCGCAGTGGAAGATGCGTCAAACTGACTGAGCCGCCGAGAGAGCGCAGATGTTTCTTGTTGCAGGTGTGCTAATCAGTGAAATCACCTGTAGTATGTCCCCATTGTATGCGTACGGCATGCAACAGTACGTACTTTGTAAGGGCAGCTGCAGTACGTACTAAAAGTAAAAAGAAAAAGTATGCGATTCGGAACGCAGTCCAGGTCTGTAGCTCACTCCCAAGTGTACTTGACCTCAAGGTCACCCTCCAATTACACCACTTCCTGTTGGGCTAGATCCTACCAAATGTATATTTTTTGTAGAGTTTAATGCCCTGATTCATATAAAAGACACCCCATGTCTCCATCTTATTCCCAAGTCCTATTCATGGTGTTTTTTTTTTTCTATCAATCTGGTGGCTCTAGCCAAACCGGAAGTGATTCTAATGGGTCGTTCAGAGGTCATCAGAAGATAAAAAAAGAGATAGAGACTTGGGGTCTCTTTTATATGAAAGAGGGCCTAAAGGACCTAATAATATGAATTTGGTGGCTCTAGCCCAACCGGAAGTGACTCACAAAGCATCATCAAATGCTCCATTGAAAATGCATTGGAGATAAATGCTGTTGCTATAAATTCATATAAATGGAAAGAGATAGGAACTTGGCCTCTGGACCAGTCAACCAGTGGGTGCCCTGGGATCGCTCTGTGAAAATCTCAAGTCTCTCAGCCAAAAGGGGGCCGTGCGGGGGCCGTCCTAACGCCTCCCATTGCCGTTGGATCGAAAGTACACCTTGTAATAACGGGGCGCGGATCGCCCCCCCTGGGGTCACAGAGGGCCAATATTCGGTGTGGGGGTCCCAGTCGGGCCCTGTAATAAGAATAACTTTTTTTCTGTAACATTTAAAAGTCCCGACTCTTGGATATGTTGTTCCTGGGACCAAGGGGGACGTGTGTATACATTTTGGCATCTCTCACCATCTCAAAAGGTCACGAGGAGGGTTGTGACCTGCAACATGAGTCAATGGGAGTAAAATGGCAGGAGATTTCAAGTTCCCCATTTCCGGAGGGATGGAGATAGAAACTTGTGCTTTTAGGTGTGTAAACACATGTGGGTTGAGGACCAGGTTCTCAATTTTGGGGTCCAAAAGTCAAGAGGCCGTAGCCACGCCCCTAACTATAATAAACCATGAATAGTGGCCTAGAATGACTTGCACACAATTCACACACAATGAATAACCCACGAAAATGAATCTATTGAATCGTGCTCTGGGACACGATTCAATTTTCGTGACAATGAGCCAGAAAAAATGTGATAAAGTGTCAACAAAATCGGCTGCCATAACGCTCCGCTTCTGAAATGGGAGGGTGCATTTGGCTACAGTGTCATGGCGTCTATTCCGTGAGCCATCTCACTTTTTTCATCTTTGTTGAGAGTTTCACATGCGCAGTACCGATCGGGCAGTAAGAATTCGCAATAACTAACAAACTAAACATCATATACATTCCCTGAACGAAGATTATGAAAATAAAATGCACATTTCTCACTATAAATGTTATTATAACACATTTTAATGCCGAAACTATCTTAAAATATTACATTTTCCACTGAGAATAAAAGGAATGTCAGCCATTTTGTTTTGCTTTGTCAGACCGAAGCTTGACGGTGACGTGGACGCAGGCCAATAGAAAAGAACAGGCCAAAAAAACATAGCCATGTCACAATTTTAGAGCCGTTATTGTGAAACTACCGTAGCCATTACACTGTGTTGTCAGTTTAGCATTGTAGATGCTAAGATGTCTGGACCATTGTGTGTGTGTGTGTGTGTGTGTGTGTGTGTGTGTGTGTGTGTGTGTGTGTGTGTGTGTGTGTGTGTGTGTGTGTGTGTGTGTGTGTGTGTGTGTGTGTGTGTGTGTGTGTGTGTGTGTGTGTGTGTAGGTCCATTCTGGATCTGTGTGACACTGGTCTTCTCAGTAGCAATCAGTGGAAACCTCTCTACCTTCCTCAGCCAAATGGGGGACCAGTCGTACCACTACAGACCTCAATTCCACAGAGGTTAGTAGTATCCATGCATTACCCTGGACCATATAGTAAAAAGTCGCTATTAAACTGGAGTTTGCTGCCATCTAAAGGTTAAAAACATGCGTGGCTGATTATGGTGCTCTGTGTTCCTTGGGATGGATCTCTCAGGGACAGTCTACCTTACCTTCAGTCAGATGTAGTTCACAAGACACGACCGTCAACAAAGGATGTCAATGACAAACAGGTGGAGGCTGTCATTAACATCGTTAGGTCAGAACTGAAAGGTAGTGTTGGCTAATGGATACCAACCAGGTTGATTTCTTATTTATAGAGAAATCATTTGGTACACCAACCAAATAATTGCAAATGAGTTTCTTCATTGCCAGCTGCAAAATATCCCAAGGAATTAATGAATGCATGAAACAGTACGTTGGTTCACTCAAAGATACTGTTGGTGTTATTGGAAAAATAATGAATTATCATAATATAATTTAGAATAATGGGGAGTTCAACTACTTATCTGACCTTGCCGCTTTGGGTCAATTGGCCACAACATATTAACAATTCTGTTTTTTTGTGTAAAATATTAAATTTGGGAGGGGATTTGAGTGAGACATAATTGATAGTACATTCATTTGGTGGAACGGTCACACCAGTTTTGAATGTTTGGTGACCTTTACGTTTTGCTTCTTTTTGTAGTACTTAATAGTTTAATATGATGTCTTGTTTCCAGTCACCATAGCAGCAGTAGTCATTTTCATGTACGCCTGGCTGGTGCCACTGTGTGCTTGGGGGTTCCTGACCTGGCAGAAAGGAGATGAGGGCCAAATGGGCGGTTACACCTTTTTGGAGACTGTGTGTGTTTATGGCTACTCCCTGTTCATTTTCATCCCTACCTCTGTAAGTCCACAGCTTTTCTTCCACTAGAGATGCATGCGTGCCACCTTTTCCACTTCATATAATGGTGAATGGTCAGAAACTATGTATATATTTTAATTAAGAGTATGCACCATTAATGTTACTAGGACCAGTTCTTGTGGCCTTGACAGGCATCTAACTTTTGTTTCCCATTAAATCTCAACCAGGTTGCAATGCGTAATGGCATGCGTTTGTATGACTTCATAATTATATATGCCAGTAAATTTAAATTATTGTGGCACACATTGATACATGTATCAAACTACATTGTATTCTATAACTATACAGCTTCTTTGGATCATACCATTGGAGTGGATGCGCTGGCTCTTGATACTGGTATCCACGGTGGTCTCTGGGTCTGTGCTGGTCCTCAACTTCTGGCCTGTCGTCCGTGACCACACCAAAGTGACGGCAATCGCTACTCTGGTGACAATTGTCATTTTGCACTCGCTGCTGGCAATCGGCTGTAAAGTAAGTGGCCAATTTTCAGTTATTCTGTTGGTTTATGTATTTCACGGATCAAGAACGTGGTAAATACAAATGTACTTGTTTGTGTATACATCTATTCAAATATAAGACCTATTTTACAATGATTTCCATATGTCAAGTTTTTTGTGATCATGTTACTCAACCCTGAACAGGAGGCTAGACACTAAGCGCTCACGCCATCAACATACACATTCTCAAATGATATCCCTCTGGATCCTGTCCCACAGCAGTATCCTGTTTGACCTGGAGATACAAAACATGCTCTGAATTTCACTGTCTTTTTATGAGCTTAACTGGATATGGAAATAATTAATTCTTTGTCATGAATTTCTTTGCAATGTGTCTTTCAGATATACTTCTTTCAGACAGCAGTTCCCATGGCAGCACCAGAGACCACAACGCAGCTTCTGCTGACAACACAAGTGACCAAGTCTCACTGACCCAACAGGAATACATGGGGGTGGTTCCAGACAGCCTCCCTGGCACTTGATCATCAGCTACTGGTCATAGATGTTTAATCAGATGTGAGTGGATGTCCTTTGACTTACACAACTTATATTCTATTTGTCCTTTTAGTGTTTATTTTTCATTCTGGTACATTGCAATGATTTCTAGCTTTTCATCAACACAAACTTGTGGTGCATTCCTTTCATGTTTGTTTATAGAGGGCATCTTAATAGAAATGAAAATGCAGACGGCTATTATACTTTTTTGTTGCTTTGTATTTAGTAGAAACCTATGCAATAGCAACAATATTTAAATTTGATTTCAATAGGGCATGGCTGTATTGAAGAAAAGCAATATAGCAGACAATGGAAAATATCCTTGTTTCAAGGTGTGTCATAAGATGTAAAGAAAATTCAAAATTACTCCACACCAGATGGAAAACAACCAATTTCATGTTTAACAATGACATCTAAATGTTTATTCATGTGTGTAAATAAACAGATTGTTATTCAGTCTGATTCCTTGTTCAACTTTCTGCTATTCTTTTTTTTCCCATATGGCTGTTATCTATTTGACCCATCACTGCTTTATAAATAGGCCTGTTGGTTTGAAAGATGTTAAATGACATGCACCTTTACTCCAAAATTTCTTTGACTCACCTTTGCCAACTCCAATTATGCTCGAGTTAGCATGCTCTTTTTGCAGTAGTTTAAGTATACCATGACAAGAGAATGACTCATTGAAGAACTTGGACCTGTACAATGTAATACCCTGAAAATGGGTACTTCCATAGCCTCTTGGTATGCCACAGGATCTCTACTGGTCCCACCAGCTCAATACATCTGGACAATACAGAACGGCTTGGTCCAAGACTGTAAGCCCACTAAAAACTCAAGTTATTTCTCTAATTAACCTTTGCCTATCCACACATCTAATTGACGTGTACAACACACACACACACACACACACACACACACACACACACACACACACACACACACACACACACACACACACACACACACACACACACACACACACACACACACACACACACACACACACACACACACACACACACACACACACGGGCGTGTCACTGAAATGGGCAATACATGAGACTACACTGAGTGTGTGGTTACCCTATATAATCTATAATAAAAAAGAAAGAAATAAAGTTTGGATCCAACAAGAAAAACCTTCATCAACAATAAGATGGCTCATGTGAAAAGCAGTGTTTCTTACTGAGCATCAATGAGATAAGTGAAACTTCATGTACCTGAGAAATAAATGGACAGGCTTCTCATCAGACATCAAGGCATCTTTCATAAATGTAGGAAGCCCCTTTTACCATCATCCGTCCCCCCAATTTTTTTTTAATTTCCCTCAAAATCCTGGCGTTATGAGCCTAGAGGGATGGCCCAATAAAACCAATTGTCACAAACATGCTCAGGCTAAAAAGCCAACTTCTCCACCTAGACTGAACAAGCTACAACGCCCGCCCAATATGAGCTGATACAAGAGTAGCCAGTTTTGAACTGGAAACAAAATAATATTTTTTACTCTAAATACCAAATGGCCACTACAGTACCACAATTACAAGAAAATGGTTGGGCACCCATCTTATGGTAGAGGACTTAACAGAGAAAAGCTATTATGGGCTGACAGAAACACAGACAAGGAAATATCAGACGATCTTCCTCATTCACTTTTCATAATAAAAGTGGATACCACTATCTTCTACACAGAGCAATACTTCAAGAAACAAGGGCATGAGTGCCAACAGAGTTGCTATTACATGATAAGAATTTGGATATGTTCATGATTTCTATTTAACAAACTATGAAACAAATGTTAAGAATGTCTACTACAAGACTTGAATCCAGAGGGGTGTATGGGTGAGATTTTTGTGTCACTTTTTTTTTTACTATGCTTTTGTTAATGAAAAAAAATATCTACAAAGACAAAGATGTTTCAGCTTTCATGGCATTTTGTAAATTAATTTGAGAGAAAATAGTCAAACGTTTGAGAATGGAAGCAATGCATAAGTCTCTCTCCTACCTTAAAATGAAACCAAACACTAACACTGGACCTCAGGGACAGCACCACCTCTGGTGAAACAGGTTATTGCAGGCATTGTTTCTGACTGGCCCAAATTGGTGGTGAGTGATGTCACTATCTCAAACTGACATCACCTGGTACTACCAATTAGAGATGGAGAAACTGCATACCCGGTGACTGGTGCTGTTCCAGTATTTTGATGCTAGTGTTTTGTTACAATTTAAGTGAAAGACTGAATTGGGGGTGGGGTATTTTCATGACAGTCTCAAGGTGACAGATAGGGGTGGAACATAGGAAAGTTATGAGGGGATACCAGGCAAGAGGAGAGTTGGAGACAAAGAGACAAAATGTAAACTGGGACAACTAAACTACAGGTTTTCTATAATAAAAAGGGACCAGCAGGCTGACACCCATTGGTCCCGGTGTATTTCATCAAGACCCTCTGCTAGGGGTGGTTTAAAAAGAGTATTGGCTTTCTACGCTAATAGTTAGACTGCAAGCACGTTTCGCTTTTTTGATTTCTCAAATGTTTGTTCACATTTTAGCAGTTCAGTCATTTTTGTCATGAAACACCCAAACCATTTTTTCTTCCTCATAAAAAAAAAGACAAAAAAAAGGGACTAGCATCCCTTTGGCAGCCGGTGGGGCAATCATAAGAGTTAATGGCATGTGCTCAGTCCAATCTTGCAAGTTTGCTATGCAGTTCTCTACTGTGATGGTAGTGCAGTGAACTTGAGGCTGCAAGGTGAAAGGGTAAAAAGGACAGTGACCTGATATCTCACGATGAAGACGTCCCACAACTGCCTGTGTCACCGCCATCTGTGATATGGTGATACTAGTGAAATGAAGTGCTTTCATTTCAGTGCATATCTGGCATACAGTCCTGGATGAGGTGTGTGTGTGTGTGTGTGTGTGTGTGTGTGTGTGTGTGTGTGTGTGTGTGTGTGTGTGTGTGTGTGTGTGTGTGTGTGTGTGTGTGTGTGTGTGTGTTGACTCCCAGACAAAAAACAAAAACAGATGGGAGGAGCAAGGAGCAAGGGAGGAGCAAAAGCAGGATAAGGTGGCACTTAAAAAGTCTAGCCATGCAGCTCTTCGTTCACAACTGATTCCAGATGCATCGAGTGTGTTTCTGTGTAGTGTAGCAGGTCCCAAAAAAATGTCAAGCAGATGTAGGGTGGACGGTAGGAGGATGTCGGAGAGCAAGGAGAAGCAGAGTAGCTTGAAGGGGGAGGTTTTAATGTTCAGAAGTTAGCTTCAGTGAAGAGTCTCTGTGGCAGCGGAGGACGGCATCAAGAATGGTGTAGACGATCACGTAAAAGTAAATGCTGGGGGGGGGGGGGGGGGATGCCTGAATAGTACTGGTTTTGGTATACTGGATTTTGGCTGTTGAGTTTGGGCTCCTCTGTGAGCTAGGATGGGGTTTCATCATGCATGGGTGGGAGGGATTGGGAGGGGATGGAGGGAAGCTTCTTCTTAACTCCCATAATGCATTGTGTTGCTTGGGATAGCCATAGGCGAGGCCATGGAGATGGCAGCACCGCCCATGGTGAACTGGTTTGTGACGGGGTAGTGAGTGCTGCTGCTAGGGCCAGCCTGGCCTGTAGTCGCTCCTGGAAATACAAACAAAAAAGGAGAAAGAAAAATGCAGTTATTTTATTGCAATTACTTTTGTAAAATGTTTCTTGTCAAAAGTAAGCAGTCAACCGCCAGGAACAATCACAGTAAATGGTGAAGAGCCATGTTTCTGGGTGTACCATGACATTCAGTAACCAAAATAAATCTGGACTACAAGAGTAATAGCAGTTCCCATGGAACACGCAGAAGATACCATAGGTGGTATTTAAAGATTCAAGCTCTCTTAAAAAAAAATAAAAAGAGCATTTCAGAAGAGCTTGTGCATTTCCCCCCCCCCCCCCAAGCAAAAATACTTTACAATATACAAGACAAAACTATACATCTGAGCACAATAAGCCCTGTCCAAACTTGTTGGGTCAGTTTTCCAAAACTTGTTTATGTAAAGTTGCAGAACATAGTCATATCAAATATATTACTTGAGCCGAAAAAAAAAAAGAAAACACTAGTTTAAGCCACAAGTAATGTTTCTCCATCCACTGAGACTTCTGTTTGATTTGTTCTCTCAGGGGAGACAGTTGTCTTCAAGAAGACATGGCTGAGTATCTTGGAGCACAGCTGTAAAGTAATGGCTGTGTGCCGATGATTGCAGGTTTGGTTTTAAGGTTCAGTTAAATGGTTTAAGTGTTGCTAGGTTTTTGTAGGGCTTTTTTGTAGTTGTTTGGTGTAGTTTAGGTAAGCATGTGTGTTAGCAGCACATCAGTAGCTGGAGGAAGGGGGGTATCGTATTGTAGAAGACTGCAGCTGTTCAAATGTAGAAGAAAGAATATCAGTGGCTGCATCCCAGATGTTCTGGAACTTATCTCCCATAGCAAAGTGGGGTATAAAAAAAGAAACAGCTTTGTCAGTCACCCCCAAACTCATCTGTTACCCCTTTACCACCAAGGCAGTCTGAGAGCCAGTTCGGAGCCGGTGCCTAATCTCAAACCAGTTCTTCGCATTTCGACAGCCAAGAGTGTCAACCAACAATCGCTTACGTCAGAGGCTGGGATTATCGTGACCAACAAGACCAACTAAAATGCCATGTTAGTCCCCGTTTGCTGTAGGAGAAAGGCGCGGAGAGCTCGAGCGTGAGGGTGTGTGAGAGTGAGAATAAAGTGTTTGGATGATGTTCAACTGGATGCTCCGTGTGCGTTACATTAGGCGAACATATGAACAGCCGGTTACACTATCGTAATCGCCGTCCATAGCAATCAAGACGAGCAGCACAAATGTGTTGTACCAGTCGTGTTGTCCGCTATTGTTATTATCCTTGAAGTTGGCACTAGCTTTTCTGGGAAAGCAGAGACGTATAAAGAGGTATACAGTGACGTAATGACGTGGCTCTCTAGCCTGTGGAAAAGCAAACTGGTTCTCAGAAGGTTCGCAAGTTGAACCAACTGCGAACCACCACCAGCTCCAGCCTAGCACTTGAACTAGGTTTGAATTGGTGGAAAAGGGGTATCAGTATCTGTTTGAATGTCTATGTGGTGACCCCCCTGAGATCCATGTACAACCTGCATCTCCCCAGGGCTGTTTACTTACTGTTAAAGGTCCCCTATTTTACCACCAGGTGTGATGTTGATTACCCATTGCAAGCCATGTCAAAATCTACCCTCTAATGACATCACAAGTGGGAGTGTCCACCCAGATGTATGATGGATAGATCAGCATTCCAGCCTACCCAGTGGACTGTACCAACTATTATTAAGGCTGCTCTATTTATTGTATATCTAGGTGGACACTCCCACTTGTGATGTCATTAGAGGGTAGCTTTTGACATGGTTTGTAATGGATAATCAACATCACACCTGGTGGTAAAATAGGGGACCTTTAATTTGTTAACTCCAAGTCAGTGGTTCCCAACCTTTTTTGTCTCTGTGACCCAATTTTTATGTCTAGTACATTTTCACCTTTGTTTGCGTGCATCTACTTCCACATGCATTGTTTTTTACCCAATCAATATCTAACATCTGCCCGTAATATCAATGTCCCAGTGACCATATGTGCATTGCGCCACACTAAGTGATTAGTATTAAGTTGGCTTGTAGTTCCCATGAGACCTTTCAAATGTTTTAAAAATATATATTTTCAATCAAGAATGGAACATCAAATATCTATAGCTCATAAGTCAGCAATCTGCTCTGACAGCAAGGGGGTCACAACGCCATCCATATGCATACCAGGCCACCCTAAGATTGGGAAACACTGCATGAAGTGTTGGTGTGGACAGAGATGCACCCGAGGAGTGAACATACCCTGGACAATTCCTGTGCTCATGATGGAGCCCATCCTAGAATGGGTGTGGTTCACAATCCCAGAGTTCACTGTGAAAGAAGGAGGCAAAGTAGTTGAGAGTGAAAACCCCAGTCCAAACCTGTGTGCAAGTATATACTAATGGACCATAACACATTCATCTCTACAATATTAGTGGTGTTCCAAATCTTCTCCATGGATTGAGTGACTGGCTGAGGCAGTCAAAATAAATATGTGCAGTCTAATCACAAGGTGCTAACCATTGTTTGTTTAAATGTCATTATTTCTGACATTTTACATCCTACATCCTAGGGTGACTGACATGTGCTAAGGGTGTAACCGTAAAACAAACCAAAAAAGTCTTGGTCCAGTTTAGTTACGGTGAATGTTTACTTCAGTATGTAGGGATATGTATGGATACAAACATCTTGCCCATTAATGACAGAATGGTACACCGCAAGTGGTTTTAAGATGGCCAGCTACACTCTGACAAGTGTGCAGCTGACACATTTTTGTATTACTTTTGTCAGGAAATGGCAACATGTCCACAATAATTTTTGCCATTAGGCTTTTAGTTATTATTTGATTATGTTCAACATTTGAATCAACTTGTGTATATGCATTAATAACGTTGCACAGGATCTGCAACCACCAATTAATTAATACAGCCCAATTAATTAAGGATCATAAAGTGTATGAAAATAAAGCGTAACTCCGAAACCAGACCATGAAGTTGCTTTTAGGCGTTTCCCACGGATTTTCTAAACTCTGAGCATCGGTCAGGGTCTTTTTGCACAGGAACCATTCTCCCTACACTTGTGTGCCACTGCATACTTACCCAAGGGAATAAGGTTGTTGTGTGACACTGCTGAACCACTGCCGATGACCGTACTGAGGTCATAAGCCGCAGGCATCCCTGGAGGAGACAGAACACGGCCATTACAATCACAACACCTTTACAACTTAAATTGCTAACCATTCACCTTTTCCCTTTTTGCCTTTTCAAATTTCACTTTCCTTCATGTTTTAATTGTCTTTGGCCATCACATCATGTCCAGTCCTATCCATCTTAGAAGAGGGTTCCTTTCTATGTGTCCATTCTAGATCCACGATATCTTCCTCTCGGTTTTAAGTTTGAGGGCTTAGGGTTAAGGGGATGCCATCAAATGGCATTTGAAGGGTTGTACTACTTGTGAAAATCCCATTTGGGACTACAATTGTGATTAGGAGGGATATAAAAATAATCACTTAACTTTGATCACCTTGCATGCGTTTTTTTATTCCAAGCTGACAATGCAGAAATAGATGTTCCCAAAACCTTTTCATTGTCAACTACCTTCCTGTCGCATGCTGCTTTTTATGCCAGAAACTGGAGCAGTCAAGTCTGTGTGGCGCCTGCTTCCAGAGTAAGGAGAAGGGAATTTAAAAACGTAGCGTTATTTCTGTGCAACACTACATTGGGGCCACGCTTGCTGACTGTGCCACTATAATAGCCATGCCGTGTGCCATCTGCGACGCGACGCTAAAGCGCCAGCTTACTCGACTGCTGGTGTGCGAGCCACTTCAGCCTTGTTTACCTGACACGGCCATGCCCTGGCTCATGCTGTAGGCCCCCCCTGTGTTCCACATGTTCTCTGAGGGGGAGGAGTAGTGGGAGCCCGGAGGGGGTGTTGGGCTAGTGCCTGTGTACCTGTAAATACATGATATGAACATTTGGTTAATAATAATAATAATAATAATAATAATAATAATAATAATAATAATTTGCTGTACAATACAGGGAGAAATTGCACTAAATAATAATGTTTAATAATGACAAAATGACAAAAAAATGAAATGAATCGCTGAAGTTAAACTTCCAGGAATAAAGGACAAGTTAGACATACATGTGGGGGTTAGAAACACAGAAGAAGGGAGGAGGCATACTGATCTGTTGAGCTGTAGCACAGTGCATTTAGATTTAGTTTTCAAAATAAATGTGTTGCAATTTTTGTAATTTATTTTGTTTATCCGTGTTCCTTCTCAACACAAACTCATCTCAATTTTGGCTTGCAATTTTCCCACCGGTGATTAATAAAGTAACTATCCATTCATCCTAAATATGAACTGCATGCTTGGGACCATCACCAACAATACCATCAAGTAAATTGTTGTGAAATTAACTTAACTTAAATTAACTTGTATTAAATTACACACTTAACGCACAAGTATAAAGACTCACCTGAAAAATGGGTTCTTCAAGTCCAAGAGGTTGCTGGACTTAGAGCCTGTCTGGTCCACTTGAGCGACAATACTGATGTCATAGCTTTGTCTGTTTGTAATAAGGATAAAGGGAGATCATCACCATTATATAAATATCCAATGTGGTTTTCAGAGATTATTTACTTGGATGGTGTAAAATTAGTCACTTGGCGTCAAACAAAAACAAATCACGCTCAAATTCAAGTAATTCTGGTATACATCTACATTTAGCAGACACTTTTATCCAAAGCTACTTACAAGTTAGGCTGGGAACAATCAAGGCATACAATCAAATTTTTTTATAGCTACTCCAATTTTGGAAAATACTACAGTGTAAACAGTCTATGATGCGTTTACATCTTGCTACCTTCGGCCATCCTACCTCTTGTTAGCAATCAGCAGCGCGGTGCCAGAGAGTGTGTCCCCGGCCTTTGTAAACAGCGGTGACTGTAGTAAGCAGCGTACTTGGTACCAGTGGGTGAGGGGCTCGGTAGGGGCTGTGGAGAGCCATACCGTCATCCTAAAAGATGGAGAAAGAGACATGCAGGGGCATTAAAACAGAAGAGCCATACACTAGGCAAGGGCTGCTAAGCAATCATGCACTACAATCTGAAGTGCTGTCGAGGATCAGAGACATGGGAACAGATGATGAATAAGTGTTTGACTTACACTGATCCAATAAACGCCACGTCAAACCAGAAAGCCAAGCCGTGCACCAGGCCAGAATGCATCATGTGGAACTTGAAGGGTATCTCTATTCTTTAAACCAGAAGAGAAAGAAAAAATATTTAACACTTCCCATGTAAATGCATTTATACATTTGATATATATTGCACACATGCAGCCACACACCTGTAAAGATCCTCTTCCTTGGTATCCAGGAAGTTGACTGTGTACTTGACCGACTTTGCCATTAAAATACGGATGTCAAATGTGTCCTGTGCACAGGGAGAGAAGTCACATGAGGCACTACAAATCTGCTGGCTTTCCTAGCATCGATACCATCAGAATCAGCTTGAATTCACCATTATTAAAATAGAAAAACAAAGTACCAGGTTACACTAGCAATTTCTGTGGACACCTCTACTAGGCTGCTCCAACTCCCTATATATGTGTGTGTATCTATGTGCATTATGTACCACAATGGGCTGGCGGAAATACTCGTCAACGGCTGCGCCGCGCAGGGCAGAGAGGTCTACACCATGGAAGGAGGGCTGGTACCTGAAACGTAGCGAGGATTCGGGTGTTAAAAAAATACAAAATGGCGGAGACTATAAACACTAATTTTGCAATTGTCGTCAATGTCTGGTTAGCTTATGAAAGAGTGCCGTGTCTCCCAACAAATTACACATGTAAACCCCTTTGTTTAAGGAATCTGCCACCCATACACTACATACCAAATAGATCAGTGATGACATCTTAAAATATCCATTAACACCGAGGTAGTCTCACCAGAAGTTGGCCTTGGTGAATTGCTCCATGTAGAGCTGTTCGTCTGTGAAGGGGGCCAGGTGCACATCACCAATAGTGGGGAACATTTTGCCTGGCAAAAGAGACATAAACGCATTTGTAAATACGTAAAACTGATGATTGGCAACAGTTTACATATCTATGAAAGTATTTTTTTTAGCAGCCAATTCATTTCAAACTGGAATCTTCACAATGTTTTAATTTGCTCCCCAGAGCAAAGTCAAATGTATAGTGAGACTTAATTAACCGAACCCCTGATAGACCAGTGGCAGGTGGGGACAGCAGTCGCTGGGGAAACACTGTCCAGAAAGAGACCCAACACTTTACCACAGTATACTCCAAGAGAATGGACAAACACTTTACCACAGTATACTGCAAGAGAATGGACAAACACTTTACCACAGTATACTGCAAGAGCATGGACGAACACTTTACCACAGTATATTCCAAGAGAATTGATGGCTATCCCATTTAAGGATGGCTAGACTGCATTTTTATACAAAGACGTCAACAGTTTAAGCATCTTCCTTCTGGCCAGATGTATCAAAAAGCCAGCCATTGAAAGTTTTGCCATTTTGTATTTCAACAATCAAAATGAATATTAGCATACATCTATATATTTATTTTGGTAAGCAATAGGGAAAACTAATGCCCAGAAGAATATGTGTGGCATTATAGAAAACATTTGAAAATATAACGTGCACACCAATGACAGCTGTGATTTTGTGGGCTCACCGTTGGGTTTGAGAAACTTCTTTGCGTGCAGGTAGCTCTCCAGCATGCGCTCGTTAAACAGCATGTAGCCCATGGGTTCAGAGATGATGATGTCCACCTGCTCAGGGAGGGTCACCTCCTCCACCTTGCCGGGGATGACCACCACACGGTCACCGAGACGGTTGCTGTTCACCAACACCTAAAGTTAAGGAGTAAAAAGACAACGAAACAATGCAAATTAAAAAAAATAAAAACAAAAACTATCTGATCATCTTGACGCATGTAGAATGGCAAGGTTGAGGGTTAAACATTACACTCAAGTCATTGAGAGCTGAAGACTAAGTGCATACTAGATAGAGGCGCAAGATCTGAATACGATTCACCCGTCAACGATTCGATGCAATACAAGGATGTATTGCATCGTCAATTTTCTATATTACTGCACACGGCTACTTTTTAATCAATTAATACAAGCAGTCAGATAAATCTGACCAAATGTTGTACTAGAGAGATGTAGTCTTGTGGTCCAACTGAGGTTCAAGCCAGGCGTTGAAGTTGCGATTTCATTTAAAAATGCTGCAGCACTGACAAAAACACGAACGATGAAAGTCTAACATAACACATAAATGTCAAAGGCTGACATGGCTAATAAGCCCTGCTATTCCTGAACAATAAAACCAACCAGGCTTAAATAGGGTTACCCATTGGGTTAACTCCACCACTAAGCTACACCAAATTATTCTAGACCAATTAACCTAAATACCAAGCTTAACCACCCAAAACTCATAAATAAGGTTTAATACATGATCATAACATAATAATACATTACAACTTGATACAGTTCTATGTCATAAGTGGCTTACGAGGGCATTTTGGGTCTCAGAGCATATGCCAAACATACATTTTTTGAATAAACTAAATGTTAAAACATGAATAAACTAATATTTCAATGTTAATTCATGTTTCAATGTTCAATGCAACGTGGCTCTACCCAGGTGCAGCAGTTGACGTCATGACAGCGTGCTGTACTTGTCAAGTCATGGGAAGCAGTATTGGCTTTTATTGGCTCTATTTAAATGGCTATAATTTAATTGGGATAATACATAATACAAATTTCCCATTATAGGCCGATCATTTATCGGGCCGATATTTAACAGATAAACAAGATTAAGCTTTAATGACTAGAGTTTGATGGTAGAAAGGTCTTTGTTTAGCCTTGAAGTCACCATACACCTTCGCTGAGGGCCCTCAGCAGAACAAGTCTAGATGTCCCCTTCTTTATCAAGCAGTCAGCAAGCTGCTCATTGGTAGCTGACCACATTGGATTGGATTCCAGAGTGGACGAGCTCCTTGACACTGCTGATTTTGATGCGTGGCTGATTTGGTGGACTTGACAGGATCAAGAAGAGCATGATTGTCTGTTACACAGACGATAGGCAAATTGTTTTGTGTGCAATCACCTGTGGTAAGCTCTGAGTAGGGAGTCGGTTAAGAAAACTGCATTGTCAATGCCATCTGCAAGTGCCAAAGTGCTTCGGACAACTCTCCTGATCTTCTTTAACATATCGGTGAGAATCTTCCATTCTATCCCATCAGCATGATCAGATGTCCACCTTTTGTGCCTCCGTCTGGAAGGTTTCCCATAGAGGAATCACTGAAAACCACCAGTTTCAGGGAGCTCTCTTATCCCCAAGTGCTGAAACCTCAAGGTAAACTCTTCGGATTTCAGTTTTCTGAAGTTTGTTTGCACATTGCAGGGTCTGAATAGTAGCATGCTTCATACTGGATGCCAAGATGGATATGTCACACATTATGTCGGGTCTACCTCTGCCTTGCCACCCACAATATTTGGCCAATCTTCGACTTTAGTCAGTTTCAATGACTGCTAGAGGCTACATCCACACTACTACGTTTTCGTTTTAAACCGCATAACTTTTGCCACATTTACGCCTAGCGTACACACTACTCCGGCGTTTTAGAACCCCTAAAACAAAGATCATTGAAAACACTGCTAACCCAGTTTTAGTTTGAAAACTCCAGGGTTGTGTTTCAGTCTGGACTAGTGTGGACAGGCGGATACGGAGCCGATGATGCAGACACCCACGTTCGCTTCCTGATTGGGTCTCATCAGTCATGACGTGTCCTTCCCTGATTTGTCACGCCCCTATCATGTGATCCTTTTCCGGAAGAAAACAAACCTCATCAGCCTCGAGGCAGTTAATTCAACCAACATGGATAACGAATGACAGGCGTTTATGACCTTGTTGCCTATCCTAGCAGCTCTTGTGCAGTTGGATTCTGCATTTCATAATGCTACTACTACCTACATGCGCAGGAGGCAAGCTATTATTCGAGCCATTTGCGACAATCCCCGTGTCCATGTTCTTCCTCCCTAATATTTTCTGCAACTAACCAACCAATGGACGGAGATTATTTCTGATACGGTGCTAAAATGCTAGTGTGGATGGAGATCATTTTCGTTTAAAAAAAACGTATAAAACTAAAATGAACAAAAAAAACGAAAATGTAGTGTGGATGTAACCAGAGTCTCTCACTGTGTGGCTCTGGTGGGGTCCACAGGAATGGTTTGCAGATTCTTTATGTACATACTTTGTTGCACATGTATCTCATCCTCCAAAGAATGAACCTCCATTCCAATGTAGCTGAAGCTGTAGTGTTCTTCATGTCCAACTTGAAAAGCAGCTTTCAAGGGATGACTGTTGTGGAGAACGTTTCTGAACCACCCCAGATGAAGTCATCCACATGACAAGCAAGGACTCCTATCACATTGCAGCAGTCATTCAGCCAGTAGAACACTGCTGGATAGACTTTTGACACAGTAGCTCCCAACTGCTTCGTAGTGTCTTTCACTCTGTTGTACCAATACAAAGAAGCATCTACTGAGCCATAAACACTTCTTTAACTTCCATCGAGTTGCTCTGCTCTGAGCTTCGTTGGGAGGTCGGATGTAGACATTTCGGGTTAATTCTTCACCTTGTAAAGAGGCTGTTTTAATGTCTATAGAGTTCAGCTGCCATTTTTTTTAATTAACAGCCATGATAATTTTTAGAGACTCTGAGGCACATGTAAGCGAGTCTTTAAGGAGTTCCTGAGTGTTCATTTCTTCAAAGCCTCTTGCAACTAATCCAGCTTTAGGCACAACACCATCAGGTGTCTCCTTGAGTGTGCACACCCACCTCGTAGAGATGCATTTCTGGCATTCATCTTTTACCTCTTCAAAACACATTGTTTCTTTAACGCCAAACCTGAATGGTCTTGCATGTCTTTATGTAGTTCATTTTCAATAATTCACTCTGCGTTAGTCCACTTATGCAATGATCAAGCCATTTTACTCCACACACAGTTCTAGTGCAAGCTGTGTCAATCACAGTTAATCCTAAAGATTCCACCATGAAGATCTGTGTCAGACAATGATTCTTTTGACAACAAAGTAATGTTGCCTTCTATAACATCGGTCAGTCTCTCATCTTCTGTCAATTTGTGTGTGGACAGTCCTTTGCCCAGTGACGTGCTTTGGCAGACTGCACATCTTGTTCTTCTCTTGTATCTGTCGAGTGGGTTCATGCCTTGAACAGCCGTTGGAATTTGCGGACTTAACCCACTTTCTCGCTTGCCGTTAAATCACGTGTAGTAGGCAGAGTCCGCATCTCCACTCATTTCCAGTCCAACAGCGCCCTTCAGTGGTGAATTGTCGCCAAAGATTCTCTTCAAGGTTGCCTTCATGTTAATAAACGAGAGGCTTGGATAAGCGGTTAGCGCCAACTGTTTGTCTTTAACATCCCGCTGTATCTAATAGCTTGAAAACTAACAGCATCTGGAAGCTCCATTTTGAACTTGCTTATTCTGTTGTACTGACGTTCAAATTCTCTAATGTAATCCACCATCGAAATGCAATGTTGTCTTGTGATCCGATCAAACTGTGTAAGCCTCGTACTGACAATCCTGTTCATCTTTCAAAAACACAGAGTCCAATTTTTTCAGAAGTGTAGTCATTCCCTCATCATCGGTCAAATCCACTGTGGCAATTTCCAGTGCACTGTCCCTCACTCTTCCCGTTAGCAATAAAGCAACCGCCATGGCTTGCTTCTTCTTCTCCAGGTCGGTAACCAGTCCCCAAATTTTAACCTAATTTTTCCAAATTTCTTAAGCCTTCCTCTCGTCAAACGCCGGCAGAACTTTGTAATTGCCAGTGGCCATCATCTGCTACCAATGTTGGCTCAATAACTACAAAAACACCTGTATATATTTCTTTACTGAAACTTCTGCTAGACAGCACCAGCATACATTTTCTCTTACAAAGTACCACTTATTTCACACATGCGCAGTGAGTAACATAGCGAACATAATCCACCACATCAAAATGGTACATTCCCTGGAAACACCCCTAAAAACCCGCAATGGTAGCACTAGCCCTCACTCGTAGTGAGGAATAATAAGGAAGTACTGGTAACTTGCGATCGTGAAGTTTATTTAATTAACATCTCTCATTTAATGCACTGATTAATGTACCAACCAAGAAATACAAAATAACGGTAAATTAATCGAAACCTAGAATGTGTTTTAATTTGTACAATATGTCAATAATTACAATAAGTCCTTGCCTGGTTAAACAGCAGTGTTACAGTAATGGCACCATATGATAAATGTCCAGAAAACAACTGTTATTTGCTATGTTTCCCACTGCGCAGGCGGTGGCGCTGTGTATGTTTTTGTGGTGTGAAATAAAAAAAGGGGGCTCCAGTTGTTGTAGTAGACATGGTTGTGAGAAGTTGAATAAAAGTTTGAAACTGTACAGTTGTAGTGAACTAACATTGCTAGCAGAGGATGGCCGCCGGTAATTACGTAAGTTACGTAAGTTAGTAAGTTCCACCGGCGTTTGATGAGAAGAAATCGTATGAAAGCTGGAAAAATGAGGTCGGTATATGGAGGCTGGTTACCGACTTGGATAAAAAGAAACAAGCCCTTGCGGTGACTTTATCGCTAACGGGAAGAGCGAGGGACAGCGCGCTGGAAATCGCCGCAGTGGATTTAAACGAAGATGATGGTATGACTACACTTCTAACAAAACTGGACTCTGTGTTCTTGAAAGAGGAAACGGACCGGCAATACGAGGCGTACACAGAGTTTGACCGGATTGCGAGGGAAAATGGCGCTTCGATGGTGGATTACATTGTCGAGTTTGAACGGAGGTACAACAGAATTCGCCAGTTCAAAATGGAGCTACCAGATGCGGTGTTAGCATTCAAGCTGCTAGATACCGCGGGACTTAATGTTAAAGACAAACAGTTGGCGCTGACTGCTTGCGCAAGCCTCACGTTCGATAACATGAAGTCAGCCTTGAAGAGGATCTTTGGCGATATCTGGCCGCAGGGGGGCGCCAGTGGACTGCATATAAGCAGAGATGCAACTGATGCCGCATACTACACAAGGTTTAGCGGCAGGAGAGAAAGTAGGTCAAATCCACAAAATCAATCAGCTGTTCAAGGCACCAAATCCACTAGATGGATATGGGAGGAGATCAAGATGTGCAGTCTGCCAAAGCATTTATCACTGGGCAAAGGGCTGCCCCCATAAAAATGAACATGCAAAACTAACAGAAGATGAAAGACTGTCAGAGGTTGAAGAATGCAACATTACTTTGTTATCAAAAGACGAATTGTCTGACAGAGATTTTCATGGTGGAGTCCCTTGGGTCTGCTGTGATCAACACAGCCTGCACCAGAACAGTGTGTGGAGAAAAATGGCTTGAACATTATGTCAGTCAGCTGACACAAGATGAGTTGCTGAAAATTAAGGACATAAAAAGTGCAAGACCATTCAAGTTTGGCGATGGGAGAACTGTCCATTCAACAAAGAAAGTGAAAATCCCAGCTGTGATAGCACAGACTAGATGTCAAATTGAGACAGAAGTTGTCCCAGCAGATATCCCATTGCTCTTAAGCAAAACTTCACTGAAAAGAGCAGGTGCAGTATTGGACATTGAGAATGACAAAGCCACAATGTTTAAGCAACCTGTGAAACTTGAACTAACTTGAATTGTCAGGACATTACTGTGTGAACTTGAGGGATGATAGTAACCCGGGTGGAATGGACATCCAAAATGAAGATGACGTCCTCATTGTGACGGAAAGCATGACAAAACAGGAAAAACAAAAGATCTCACTGAAACTGCACAAGCAATTCGGACATGCCTCAGTTGACAGACTGCAAAAACTACTGACCTGCTCAGGTAATAATGATGAGGAGTGCACCACAATCCTGAAAGACATTGTAAAGAACTGTGAGACATGCATCAGATACGGTAAACCAAAGCCGAAGCCAGCAGTAGGGTTACCCATGGCCTCAACCTACAATGAAACTGTAGCTTTGGACTTACATGAGCTAGAGCCAGGAGTGTGGTATCTGCATGCTATTGACCACTTCACACGCTTCAGTGCGGGGAGCGTTATTACTACAAAAAAACCCAAAGAGATAATGAAGCACTTTATTCACTGCTGGATAAGTGTTCATGGTCCTCCACGCAAACTGTTCACTGACAATGGGGGTGAATTCAACAACAAAGAAATGAGGGACATGGCTGAAAACTTTAACATTGAAGTGAAAACAACTGCAGCTTATAGCCCATGGAGCAATGGACTCTTGGAAAGGCATAATCAAACCCTCACTGAAATCCTGTTGAAAGTAAAGAGAGACAATGGATGTGAGTGGAAGGCAGCCCTAGACTGGGCACTGATGGTAAAAAACTCTATGCACAATGTGCATGGCTACAGTCCCTACCAGCTAGTGTTTGGGCAGAACCCAAACCTTCCATCAGTTCTTACTGACAAGCCGCCAGCTCTAGAAGGGACTAGCGTGGCTACTTGGATAGCCCAGCACATCTTAGCATTACATGCTACAAGGAGAGCATTTACAGCAGCAGAGTGCTCTGAGAGGATCCGAAGAGCCCTTCGTAAACAACTACGACCGACTGATGACAGATATGAAACGGGGGATAAGGTTTACTACAAACGGGTGGATTCCACAGAGTGGAAAGGTCCAGGTGTGGTCATCGGCCAAGATGGTGTGGTGATATTTGTTCGCCACGGGGGCACTTATGTTCGTGTACATCAATCCAGACTTCACTGATCGAACACACTCAAGCACTACTTGTGAAGGACTTAAGCTGACAACTGGACAAGTAGTAACATATGCAGACAGCAGAAGTGGCCAAGCACACACAGGAAAAATCCTCAGCCGGGCAGGAAAGGCCACCGGACATACTGGTACAATCTACAGTACACAGATCCTGAGGAAATTGCTGGCACCATGGGATCAGTGGACTTAGGACAAGTAGACAATCTTTAAGTGGTCCCATCAGTCTGCTATGTGCAGACTGCTGTAAAGAGGATATACTGATTGTGAATGATGATGCCTTCATGCCAGCCAAACATGCTGAACTCAGCAACTGGAAACAGAACGAGGTGTTTGAAGAGGTGAATGATGGTCAGAAATGCATCTCTACAAGGTGGGTGTGCACACTCAAGGACACACCTGATGGTGTTGTACCCAAAGCCAGACTAATTGCAAGAGGCTTTGAGGAAAGGAACACTGAGGAGCTCCCAAAAGATTCACCAACATGTGCCTCTGAGTCCCTAAAAATGATCATGGCTGTTATATGTCAAAAGAAATGGCAGCTGAACTCCATGGACATTAAAGCAGCCTTTTTACAAGGTAAAGAGTTAACCCGAAATGTCTACATCAGGCCTCCACAAGAAGCCCAGAGCAAAGGAACTCTGTGGAGGTTGAAGAAGTGTGTTTATGGCCTGGCAGACGCCTCTCTGTACTGGTACAACAAGGTGAGAGACACCATGCAGCAGGCGGGAGGTACCATGTCAAAAGTCGACCCAGCAGTGTTCTACTGGTTGGATGACTCCTGCAATATGATGGGAGTCCTTGGTTGTCATGTGGATGACTTTATCTGGGGAGGTTCAGAAACATTCTGTACAGTCTCCTCACTTGAAAGCTGCCTTTCAAGTTGGACATGAACAACACAACAGCTTCAGCTACATTGGAATAGAGGTTCACTCTGTGGAGGATGAAATACAGCGATGCAGCAATGTATGTACATAAAAAATCTCCAACCCATTCCTGTGGACCCAACCAGAGCCACACAGCGAGAGGCCCCCCTAACAGACACTGAAACAGATATGCTAAAATCCAAGATTGGACAAATATTGTGGGTGGCACGGCAGAGCAAACCTGACATTATGTACGACATATCCATCCTGGCGTCCAGTTCAAAGCATGCTACTGTTCAAACCCTGCACTGTGCAAACAAACTGATCAGAAAACTGAAATCAGAAGAGGTGATTTTGAGGTTTCAGTGCTTGGGAAAAGACAGCTCCCTAAAACTGGTGGTGTTCAGTGATTCACCCATGGGAAATCTTCCAGACGGAGGTACTCAAGGTGGGCACCTAATCATGCTTATGGGAGAGGATGGAAGATTCTCGCCTCTATGCTGGCAGTCAAAGAGGATCAGGAAAGTTGTTTGTAGCACTTTAGCAGGAGAGACTTTGGCGCTTGGGGATGGAATCGACAGTGCAGTTTTCTTAGCTACACTCTACTCAGAGCTCACCACAGGTGACTGCACATGCAACAATATGCCCACCGTCTCTGACCACTCTCTTTTTGATGCAGTCAAGTCTACCGAATCAGTCACAGAAAAGAGACTGCGGCTTGAAATCAGCAGTATCAAAGAACTCATCAACTCTGGGACTATTCAGCAGATCATATGGTCAACTACCAAGGAGCAGCTTGCTGACTGCTTGACAAAGAAGGGGGCATCTGCACTTGTTCTGCTGAGGGCTCTCAGCGAAGGTGTATGGCAGCTTAAAGACTAATTGGACTAAACAGACTTTTCCACTGTTCAACACTAGTTATTAAAGCTAAAACTCCAAACCTGTTTATCTGTTCAAGTCATATGAAAAAAGAAAGAAATGTTTCTTTGCACTGTTTTTCTTTTAAGAGAAAAGGGGAGTTTGTTATTTGCTATGTTTCCCACTGCGCAGGTGGTGGCGCTGTGTATGTTTTTGTGGTGTGAAATAAAAAAGGGGGCTCCAGTTGTTGTAGTAGACATGGTTGTGAGAAGTTGAATAAAAGTTTGAAACCGTACAGTTGTTGTAGTGAACTAACAACAACCACGCATGAACACAAACAAGTTTGCTGTCGTTGCTGAACTTGACAGTGACACTATCCGTACAGAACCTAAACATGATGCCTTGTGCTGTCCAGACACAGCGCCGTGGGTACGTGAGAATATAGGCACTGTTTTGATACGTTAAAAAGACATGTCATGAACTACGCCTAACCGGGTCGACGGCCAACAGACTTGTATTGGGCGCATCAGTGAATCGTATTTTTTAGTGCTAGTATAAACGCTAGTATTTCTGTTGTAAGAACTGTAAAGTACACTAGAGAATTTAACTTCATGTGAAAGACTGTTACACATAATCTCTACATTTGAATCACTACACGTAAAATTGTCATTGTCGATGTCATTAGTGTATTGTAACTAGGGATGGGCATTTTAAGACATTTCCTTGATCGATCATCGCTAGAATTATCTATCAATTATCGATTAATCGTTATTTTTCAGGCTATATTAAAATTCCCGTTGGTAGAAAATACAAAATACAGCATGTTTTTATCAATGAAATCTGTATTCCAACAATAATGTATAGACCAACAATAATACAAGACAGTTAACTTGAAGACCTACAACTGTTTAACAGTTTTAAAATAATAAATACAGGCATTATAGGTTATAGGCCTATGCGGCGCTCGTAAAAGCCGAACAATGCGCCTACAGCCGCTCTTAAAGGTTTGGAAACGATTCAACAAGAATCTAAATCTGTATTCCAATTACAATCAGTAGCCTACTTATCAGCCAACAATAATCAAACAAGGCAGTAAAAGTGGGCATTAAACTGTATAACTGTTTTGGAAAAAAAAAGGGAAAAAAGGCCGACATATGCCTATACAATATGCAGCCGGTGTTCTGCCAATTTCTGCTACCCATCAAATCCTGCTACCTAGTGGTTCTGCGCATGCGCATCTCGAAAATTCACGATCCTGCGTGCGCACCAATCAGTTTCTGCTACCTTTAGGCTGATGGTGAGTATTTTCTTTAAAACATGTTTTTAACTGCGCAATTATCTTACAAATATGTTTAACATTGCGCCTTTTCACCTGTAAGCACGTAAATATGTGCACACTTCTGCTGAATGTAGAAATAAGATGATATATGTGTTATCTTTACGGGTCTGGGAGCGGAGATTTCGTCGGTGGTGGAGGGGGAGGGGGGTGACGACATCTTGTCATGTTACACTGTTACAATGGCACTGCTCTCGTGCATCAGACACTGCACGAGAGCAGTGCCATCAAAACAGTTTCGTAGTCAAAATCCATACAAATTCCCTCACCTCAGGCACATAAGGTGTTCAGTCTGTGTGGGTAATGTACTATACAGCAAGGTTACTTTTTACATTGTTCAACATAACTATTTATTACACTTTTATTTTAGTCGTCATTTGTTCAGTGCTACGGAAAACAATGCTTTTAGTGTCTATATAGCATAAACAATAGGGAGGTATTTGTGACACATATACACGTATATATTTAAGTATACTATGTGTGTGAATACTTTTTTGAAATGTATTTTATTTTTTATTCACAAATTATACATTTGTAGTGTACCACGATTTATTTACTCACAGAATGATTGGAGTTGCCACAGTTTAAAAGCTTATGAAAACCATTGTTTCTGGGAATGCAGTGGACTTCTGTGTGGTGTGCTCCTTTGCCGAATAAAATGCAGATGAGAGCATTGAAAAGGTAAAGTATGACATAAAATATGTGCTTTGTATTATTCATTTACTCAAAAATGTGTGTGCATAATACCATACAATGTATCTCATTGTAATGCTCTTTTAATTGTTTTATTTGGTAGGTGCCGTGCGAATTGTGCAGTCGGTGGGCACATTTTGAGTGTGCCCAATATGCCCATGAAAAAAAGGCTGTCTATATTTGCAAGAAATGCCTTACAATAAAATAAAGATTTGAGATCTTTTGGTTGTTTTTATTATTGGATCTTTTGAATAATTCTTATCTATTGCATATATAAACACACACAGAATCCCTTTCACAAATATATACAAGTTTTAACAATACTTTGCTACACTTTTCTTGTTGAAGTTATTTAATTTAATTGATTATTGATGGGGTTTTTTGTGTTTATTATTTTTACATTACGTACATTGCACATACTGTACTGCTGAAATCTTCAATATACGTTATAAAACAGTATCAACAGTGTACAGGGTGTATAGGGTGAGTAGTGGTGTAAAATAACGTGATTCTGCAGTGGGAGCATTATTTGATAGAGGCGATTGGTCTATCCACATAGCCTACGGTACTCCTGAAATCTTCAATGAAGACGTTATAAACAATCATCAAAATATGCTACCCATATTCATACAGTGTACATAGGGTGAGTAGTGGTGTAAAATAACGTGATTCTGCAGTGGGAGCATTATTTGATAGAGGCGATTGGTCTATCCACATACGGTACTCCTGAAATCTTCAATGAAGACGTTATAAACAATCATCAAAATATGCTCCCCATGTTCATACAGTGTACATAGGGTGAGTAGTGGTGTAAAATAACGTGATTCTGCAGTGGGAGCATTATTTGATAGAGGCGATTGGTCTATCCACATACGGTACTCCTGAAATCTTCAATGAAGACGTTATAAACAATCATCAAAATATGCTCCCCATGTTCATACAGTGTACATAGGGTGAGTAGTGGTGTAAAATAACGTGATTCTGCAGTGGGAGCATTATTTGATAGAGGCGATTGGTCTATCCACATACGGTACTCCTGAAATCTTCAATGAAGACGTTATAAACAATCATCAAAATATGCTCCCCATGTTCATACAGTGTACATAGGGTGAGTAGTGGTGTAAAATAACGTGATTCTGCAGTGGGAGCATTATTTGATAGAGGCGATTGTTCTACAGATCACAAGCGTACCTTACGTCACGCTTGTGACGTAAGGTAGCATTTTCTGATGGGGAGCATGATTTGATAGACTCCGCTATCGAGTCGCGCTACGGTAGCAAAATCTGACAAGGGAGCAGAAATTGGCAGAACACCGGCGCTCGGAAAAGGCTCGCAACAAAAAGATGAGCCACACATTTAGAAACAATTGCATGAACTATCTAAAAGCAATACCTTAGTCAGAAAACATACATGAGGCTGAACTTTTTGCTAAAATGTCACAGTTATGGAAATATTGAAAATGTTGGAGCGGCTTAGCCTGGCAAGCCAGACCTACATTAGAAAGATGTAAGGTCTGGATCAGCTCCATTGGCAGTGTGGGCGGGATAAACGGTTGTCTTTCAAGTTCCCTCTGCACGCAATAGGATAGCGCTACAACCAATCAGAGCAACGAAGAAGGTGACGTAGTCAGAGCGACGGCTCTGACTACGTAATTAATCAAAACTCAGAATAAATATTTATTTTCGAGGAAAGACTTCAGTGCCGTTCTTTGTTCTTTTCTCAAATAAAATGTTAACTTAAAGTCTTGAAGAGTCGCGGCCAAAGCCGAGTGGAAAGACAACCGTTCGCCAGCAGCAGCAGCCATTGTTTACCTCTAACACAGAACCGTCGCATTTCTGTCGTCATGGTAGCCCGGCTTTCGACTCCGCCCCTCACGCTGTGATTGGTCAGACTCACAGTAGGCCTATGCAACACAACGTCCTTTTGATCGATAACAATATAAATTGATCGACACATTTCTTAACGATCAATGATCGATCATCGATTAATTATGCCCATCCCTAATTGTAACTGTGTATCTTGTTATTTGTTTCTAGGGTAACTTAGAGGGTGCACCCAAGTTAATATAGTTTTTCTATTTTGTAAGTGTTATTTTATTTGCACTAATGGTTATATACATCCGTTTATATTTTATACCCCAATACCTGTGTTGTCTCCAGTTATTTATTCTAGTTCATTGCCTCCCTCCATACCCTAATCTATTCTGATAATTAGTCCAAATTCATATTCATTATAGTGCATTTAATACAAGCTACAATATCATTTCAAGAACACATTAAAATACCCCTGTCCCTTTAATGAGATGGTCTAACCCTGCACGATCCTGTGACATAAATACAGGAAGTGAAATACCGACTTGCCTTTTAACGGGGAGAACTCTGGTCAGCGAATGAATGAAAGTTTGACTAGAAGTGATTTTTATAACTCGATATGTATAATGAATATAACGCTAGCAATGTACAGACACAATTACTGATATAATGATAGTCCTTTAACGATGCCACTACTGAAAACTGTACAGGTGTTGGCAAACAATAAACATTGAGTAGAACGATTAAATATCTTGTGTGATTCTTAACTGGTTATTACGCGGTTGATGAATGTGCTTGATAACAAGGAATACAGAATACACAGAAAACATGCACAAATGTCCATGCAATGTCTAAATAGTCTGTTGGCTTTCATGCTGTAGCACATAGTCCATAGCGCTTGTCGAAAAAAATCAACGTTAGGCTATAATTTTGTGTAGGCTGTTATTCTAATCACAATAAAATCTGTTAATTAGAAATTAATGGTAGGGTCATTGGTTGTTTTTTTAATGTAGGTCTATTCTAATTATATATCCAAACTGCCGATTATGTTCTGTCACTGCATCGATGCAGAATCGTCCACGTCCTCATCGCAATGCATCTTAGAATCGTGAAATTTCAACACCTCTAGTACTAGACCATGATTGCAGATACATAATCATCTTCTTACATGTTACAGTTACTTACACATGTTCCTTTGTTTTATTTGTCTCATTGAGATCAACCATAAGTCTTTCATAAGAGACCTGGCCAGGAGAGCAGCAGCATACAATACAACATATAGTAAAAATAAAACACCACAAAAGAAAATAATTTTACACATTGATTAGTAGACTGATAATTGTACTTTTGCAGTAGGTTAAAGTTCTTCAAACTCTTTGTATGAGCCTCAAAAATGTTCATGAATAATGTTTGTATATGTTGCTCACCTCAGCATGCTGTGCCATAGTGCTGGCTTCCACAGCGTAGACTTTCCTCGCACCGGCTTGGGCTGCAAAGAAAGACAGGATTCCAGAGCCACAGCCTACGTCAAGAATCACCTGAAAACAAAAAGAAAAACATCTGAAAAGTTACGAGAGGGCAGTCTTTCATACTTTTAAGGTATACTATTAACTGTCACAATTGTCTTTCATTTGTCTAGTATAATATGATACAAAAAATAAAAAAAATAAAAATCTAATTAGACTTAGCTTTGTGGGTGATTTCAGATCAGCCTTAAATTGTGAATCGATTTACGCTTAAATGCTTGTTATATACTGTACATATCAACACCTCATCCCCTCCTTAAAAAAACCAGGTACCTTGTCTTTGAAATCTGTGTGATTCTGCAGGATGGCCCGTTGATAGGTACCGGTCCGGACATAGTCCTGCATCATGTTCTGCTGCTGGGAGAGGTAGCCATAGAACTGCACAAGTTCCCAGAGACGGGCGAGGGAAAGACCAGACATTAACTACCATGTCAAGAACATCGTATAGCCAAACTAGCTATACTGATATGGCTTTAACACAATACAACAAATATAGATTCACTGTTTATTCTAAATGATCTTTTAAGAAAATTACATATTGCCTTAGTATTAACGTCACAAGTAGAACAACTAACTTGAAGGGAAATACAGTTTACTGTAAAACATGTTTTTTACAGAAAGAAAAAAACTGCCAGCATGCCATTATATTTTACTGTGGCATTATTCAATCATCCTTGGTTTGAGTTTTTAAGGTGGATATGCGCGTGGTTGTCCTTCCCCACCTGGAAGTACTGTACTGCGGAGGACTCTTCCGTCCTGTCACTGAACACTGAGCGCTCACCACTGTGCCCACGGCAGTTCTTCAGAAGGTTATAGAAAGATGAAAAGTCTGGAACAGAGGACACACATCCAATGGATGTATAGTACATGATAAAGGAGCATTCCACGGTTGAATAATACACACACACACACACACATATATACATACAGTACATACATACATACGCACGCATACATATATATAGACATACATACATACATACATACACATATATATAGATATACAGACATACATACACTCACCGGCCACTTTATTAGGTACACCTTGCTAATACCGGGTTGGACCCCCTTTTGCCTTCAGAACTGCCTTAATCCTTCGTGGCACAGATTCAACAAGGTACTGGAAACATTCCTCAGAGAGTTTGGTCCATATTGACATGATAGCATCACGCAGTTGCTGCAGATTTGTCGGCTGCACATCCATGATGCGAATCTCCCGTTCCACCACATCCCAAAGGTGCTCTATTGGATTGAGATCTGGTGACTGTGGAGGCCATTTGAGTACAGTGAACTCATTGTCATGTTCAAGAAACCAGTCTGAGATGATTCGCGCTTTATGACATGGCGCGTTATCCTGCTGGAAGTAGCCATCAGAAGATGGGTACACTGTGGTCATAAAGGGATGGACATGGTCAGCAACAATACTCAGGTAGTCTGTGGCTTTGACACGATGCTCAATTGGTACTAATAAGCCCAAAGTGTGCCAGGAAAATATCCCCCACACCATTACACCACCACCACCACCACCAGCCTGAACCGTTGATACAAGGCAGGATGGATCCATGCTTTCATGTTGTTGACGCCAAATTCTGACCCTACCATCCGAATGTCGCAGCAGAAATCGAGACTCATCAGACCAGGCAACGTTTTTCCAATCTTCGATTGTCCAATTTTGGTGAGCCTGTGCGAATTGTAGCCTCAGTTTCCTGTTCTTAGCTGACAGGAGTGGCACCCGGTGTGGTCTTCTGCTGCTGTAGCCCATCCGCCTCAAGGTTCGACGTGTTGTGCGTTCAGAGATGCTCTTCTGCATACCTCTGTTGTAACGAGTGGTTATTTGAGTTACAGTTGCCCTTCTATCAGCTCGAACCAGTCTGGCCATTCTCCTCTGACCTCTAGCATCAACAAGGCATTTGCGCCCACAGAACTGCCGCTCACTGGATATTTTCTCTTTTTCGGACCATTCTCTGTAAACCCTAGAGATGGTTGTGCGTGAAAATCCCAGTAGATCAGCAGTCTCTGAAATACTCAGACCAGCCCGTCTGGCACCAACAACCATGCCACGTTCAAAGTCACTTAAATCACCTTTCTTCCCCATTCTGATGCTCGGTTTGAACTGCAGCAGATCGTCCTGACCATGTCTACATGCCTAAATGCATTGAGTTGCTGCCATGTGATTGGCTGATTAGAAATTTGCGTTAAGTTGGACAGGTGTACCTAATAAAGTGGCCGGTGAGTGTATATGTCTGCTATATAGCTAAATAACCAGTATCAATGTTTACTTAATGGGAATAAATGTTTTCCAGTGATGTGTGACTGTACTGTCCTAAAGTTAGTCAGTGCCTGGTTGGCTCACTCATACATGAAAGCACTTCACATCACAGCCATGTTCCGTCACCTGACCTGAATACTGTGCGCTGAACAAATGTATCGGGTTCTGTCCAAGAACAGCACTTGGCAACATTTTCTGTTTTCTATTAAAAACAGATTTGTTTTAATACAGTGCACTTTCAAGAGGTGCTGAAATAATTTTACAAAATATTTATTTATTTTATATGCAGTAGGGCTGTCCCGAATACCATATTTTGGGCTCCGGAGCTTCGGTAGTAATCGACAGCGAATATTCGGCAAAAAAAAAAAAAAAAAAACTTTTTGCAAAAGGTTTGGTGTGAGGTTTGGTACTATTCGGATCAGTTGCAACTATTTTCCAAGCAAAGTAAGTGCACGTTTTTATCATGTGTAACGTTACTGTTTAAACGGCGGATAAAAGCTGAGGTGCGCGATTGTTGATGGGGGGGCGGGCGGGATTGTTGACGGGGGGGGGGGGGGGGGGGGTGCGACAGTCCTGGACCGGCCCAATAATCTGGACCGGCCCAAAAATAATAATACACAAAATAAAAAATACAAAATAATCGGCCTGAAATCGTCTGGCCGAACCTCCCTATGGCAGCCCGTCCCTGGTTATAGGCCTATGCGGCGCTCGTAAAAGCCGAACAATGCGCCTACATGCGCTCTTAAAGGTTTGGAAACGATCCAACAAGACTACATCTGTATTCCAATCACAATAAGTAGCCTACTTATCGGCCAACAATAATCAAACAAGGCAGTAAAAGTGGGCATTGAACTAACTGTTTTGAAAAAAGGGGAAAAGGCCGACATATGCCGATACAATATATGCAGCCAGCGCTCGGAAAAGGCTCGCAACAAAAAGATGAGCCACACATTTAGAAACAATTGCATGAACTATCTAAAAGAAATACCTTAGTCAGAAAACATATGAGGCTGAACGTTTTGCTAAAATGTCACAGTTATGGAAATATTGAAAATGTTGGAGCGGCTGGCTTGACCACGCGAACCGGTCATTAATCAATAATCGTATTTATCCGTATAACTGCACACAACTTTATTTAAAATCAAATGTAAAACATGTGTGTTTGTATTGTGGTGTCCGGTGCGTGTGGATGTGCGGCTCCTCCGGCGGAGCGGTTCATGTTAATAGCGGAGTCCGGGAGGGTTCACCTTCACGGCGTAGTTACGAGGGATGTGCGACTATCGTCTTAAAAAATACTAAAGTGTTTTTTAAAGTTAGAAAGATATTAGATATTCAACCGATATTCACGCTCCGAATTACAGCGACCAGACACGGGGAACTAAAGCCGCGATCACCGCACCGCTTCAAGACTCACAGTATGCAACACAACGTCCTTTTGATCGATAACAATATAAATTGATCGACACATTTCTTAACGATCAATGATCGATCATCGATTAATTATGCCCATCCCTAGTTCCCACACAGCTGAGGTCTTCGGCATTTTGTCTTCCCTTTAACGGCCAAGGTGAACTGAAGCCTGACGTTCACTGCTGTGAGTGATGTCACGCGCCCAAGCTGAGATGGTATATATTTCCACATCTTAACAGTCAAGTATAAATATAGTACAAGAATGTGCTGACAAAATGTATTTTGCGGTTCGCCTTTAGTGATAGCCTACATTTAGAAAAAACAAACAAAAAAAAAACGAATATCCGAATCCCAAAATTGAAAACCGAATACCTACCCAACGAACGAATATCCGAATAGTCGAATATTCGGGTCCAGCCCTAATATGCAGTGCTGTATGTTATTTCTACAATGCCAAAGTTAAGGCTGTCATTGTTGTCAACAAATAAACATTAAAAAGGAAATGTTTTCTCAATTTTTTATTACCAAAATAATCGATAGTTGCAGCCCTACACGAATGGTTAGTATCATGAACAACCCTGCACAAGTTTGTCCAAAACTGATGCATTCAACAAGGAGCCTAGCTAGTAAGGATGGCTATAAGTTAACGTTAGAATACAACTGGGTTGTCGAGCTCAGCATGCTGTACGTAGCTGCTAGTTAATATCGACTGCTCGTGCAAGTGGATAACGTTAACTCTGACGCGGAATCATGAAAATTGAAAAATATTTTCAAAGAACACCCGCTATAATCTAAAGCTATAATCAAAACCAAAGCTGTTGACAAACATTGACTATCTTAGCCACTATGGTCTCACAATGCAACTCATCCTAAACGTCCGATACATACAGCAAGTTAAGCCATGCAGTGTCTCTAAGAAACTGAAGACAAGATTCTTGACATACGTAGCTTCGGTGGGACGTTTGTTGCCACTGGGAGCACTTTAAACTAACCGATAGCCTGTTGGCCTGCTATATGCTAATCGGAACCAAGTGCTTTCATAGCTGATATCATTAGTTAGTTGTTATAAAAGCCTTAGTAATAATGTGTTTTATTTAATAATGCTGGGGGCACCTGCTCATACAAGCTTCACATGGCCAGATTTGAACAGGTTTAGGTGTTTAACTATTCGAATATGCCTTCAAAAATTTTGAAATTTGAAAGTATGCTTTTCCTCCAGCCTTCCTTTCCAATGAAAAAAACTGACTTTCGTTATTTTTTTATAGCACATTTATTCTTACTGGTTAACGGTTGATGACCGTTTAACAAGCGTCTATTATCGTCAGAAAATAAAGTCAGAATTAGCATCCCTAGTTATGACCTTGTCATGGTATATTCTTTGGGGCTCGACGACCATTTTCTAGCTGTAGTCGGCAGCCGAGCCATTTTTGTTAGGGATGCATGATAAATATTGGGCCGATAAATTCTCGGACGATAATGGTAAATTCATATTATGCATTATTCCGATAATGAAATTCAAGCCAATATTGCTTCCATTGACTCAACAAGCGCAGCACGCGGTCATCATGCTCATGGCGTCAAACTGCTGCACCTGGGTAGAGCCAGTTGCGCCGGGCTTGACAGTGCAACCATTTCACTCGCATACGAGAGTAAAAATTTGAATTTACATTTAGGAGCACATGTGTGCAAGTGGAATTTCTATTTTTTTATTAAAATAAAATACATCACGTTACCGGCTTTCACACATAGCATGATAGGTTTGCCGACTGACCAAGGAAATAGCTGCCAAAATATCACACTTCACACATTCCAAAAGAAGTTGGGAGTTAAGTGAAGTAGTTCTCTGTTGCATTTGTTAAATTGTTATGATTCTTCCTTTTAAAAGAAGATACTGTAATGTCCAACACATAGGTTCAGATTTTAAGCATTAATGTCAGGAAGTAATGTAAAGCTGATAACATGCTTATACAACTGAACATTAGCGGCAGTACTTGAAAATACTAGTCAGTTGCAGCCATAGAAAAATGTGGTTGTGGCAAGCCGGGGGTTATTGGTTTTTAATAATGAACGTAGGTTATTTAGCAGCTATTTCAATGTTTCAACAAGGTCAAAAGATACCAAAAAGCTCTACCTACGAATAATAACAGTTTAAAAACAGAGCAATTTCAATAGGGACCTTCCAGTTTCACTGGCTCGGTCCCTAATAAACAAATGGTAGCAAAATCCATTTCGTGCATCCCTAATTTTTGTTTATCACATTTTGCAAATCATGTTTGTTTAACTACAGTTCCTTTTTCTTCAAGGACTGTTCCTCATGCATTATGTGACGCAAAATCAACGGTCTGCAATTTCGTCTTGCATGTCAATCAGAAGACCCCTTTCGGTAGGTGGCTCTTGACATACTTAACCAACGCCTTTCCAAATGGAAATGCTGGGTCTGCAAGACTAATGCCATGTTCAAATTTGTCCCCTTGTGCCCTATATAGTGCACTATTTAGGGATTCATCATTTTGTGTTGTCTGAAATGTGATTTCACTGGTTCCCAATATGGTGCACAACCTTTTATACCAACAATGCACCGTTAAAGAAGTGTACAATTGATGCACACTTATTTCCGCACTATATCCCCCAATTCATCATCATCAGATTCATCCAATAAAGATGGTCGGTACATCAGGCACGTGCATAGGGGGGGGGCTATGGGTGCCTGAGCCCCTGCCCTTTTCCCTTTGAAGGACCAAAGTGCCCTTTTGAGCGGACCAAAGTGCCCTTTTGACCCCCCCCCCCCGCTCAACAATCGCGCAACAGAGATCCTCCGGTAGCACCCCGCTCAACAATCACGCAACAGAAATCCTCCCCCCCCCCCCCCCCCCCGGCACAACAATCGCGCAATAGAAATCCTCCCATTTTTGATTTTGGGCACCTGCCCCTCAAAGGGTCTCTGCCGATAGACTTCAGGTGCATAATCAGTATCCGAATTCTCGGCCTTACTTGTTCCCCAAAAGCATACTATAGTGATCACGTTTTTATGATATTGAGATTTCTGTACTTTAGTAAAACGTAAATATTTTTGACTACAATACAACAATGGCCATACCAATATATTGCTCAGCTTGAGGTTTTTAAATATTTAGAGTGTGTGTGCGCGTATACCAGCTGGTGAGGCGAACTGTAGTAGGACGCTGTTGCAGCCCAGTGTGATGATGAATGACTGCTTTCCCACGCGACTGCACTCCGTCTCCCGGGAGACAGAGCACTTGAACACGCATGTGTCCTCTCCTGAAAAGTAAAGAACGGTGAATAGTAAAGATTTGGAAGATTCATATCTACAGAAGTATGCAAGCAGTCTCTAAAACATTTTTATGCAAGTTCATCATGAAAATAACTGAGGCAGCACACCACAGTATACACATGTCCCAACAAAATACTAACAAATAAATAAATACATGTATAATATATTATAAAATATATAATATTAAATATATAGTTTAAAACAGTAGTAATTAAATCAGCAGTTTTATTAAAGTTTACAAGTCTACTGCAGCTCTGTATTAAAAAAAAGGGAAAAATGATTGCGGAAATGCATTTTATTTTAACACATTTCATTGTTTGTTTCTCTCCTCATGGTTGGAGCCGGCTGCTAACCAAAACCCAATGCAACCATGAGGGCCATGGTCTTATGCTGCCTTTTGAGCACAAAATGAGTAATGGGATGCCTTACACCCTTTAAGACTTCACCATCTCACACAAATGAGTGTGGAAGTGTAGCATTTGGTATTGCCAGTCAGTAGTTTGTGTGAAAATCTGAAGGTCCACAGGGCAGGTTCCAAGAGGCATTGTGATTGGCTCGTCTTATTATTGCATAGATTGTAATGTTCAACTCTGCATTCAAGGCCTTTAAGGCAATGATGTAAATAGAAGTTGTGTTGACGTGGTATCAATTACTTAGTTTATTTTCCAATAACAGAAATGTGTTACGTTAAGCATGCAGTGTGTTGCAAATGGGTATGAATATTACGTTATGACTAGTATAACCTGAAAATATGGTTGACTTTTAAGGAAAAGGAACCAAACTTTTGACAGCTGGATCAACTTTATTGCATCCTCCTCCGTCCAAAAACTCCCATACTCGAATGGGAGTTGGCTTGTCTACTAACAACATTTAAATCCTTGGTCTACTTTAAATGCGATTAGTATGACTGGAAATGAATAAGGCGAAAGTGTCCATTCTTATTTCACGATGTCACGCACGTGCACGCGATTGATCACCAAACCGCTTGGAAACTAGTAGGCTCATAACACCGGCAGGGGTCTCCGCTATTGTTCCGGTGAGAACAAAGATGAACGCATAACTAATGTGGGCCCACTCTCGCTAAGAAAGTGGGAAAAGAGAATATAGTAGGCATTACTAAAAGCGCCATATTAAAGCTGGGATTATAGTTTTACATTAAAAAAAAAAGGGTACAGTCAGTCACCCTCGAGTGATGCGTGTGTACAGTGATGGGCGACGAAAAGTCCTACTTCTCATGCCCCAAAAACATTGGCGAGTTTGGTAGCTTTAGCCATAACGCTATTGAGTGCATTTGATTCATTGTAAAAACGAGATCAAAACCGCACGCAACAACAAAGACAAGAATGGTGGGCAAACCATGTTAACAGCATAAACAGAAGGACATGGGCAGCAAGTCAGCATGCTGTATCCCGCTACTCTGTTCAAACAGGCTATTAAGGTATTGTTTAGCTAGCCAGGTATTATTAGCATTGTAATGCAACTGTTAGCTAATACAGTTAGAAGCTCGCCACAAAAAAATAGGCACATTTTAAATCAACCTGGGCAATAAAAAAAACGTCCCAGGTATAATCAGCTTAATTGCGATTAACATGGATACAAGCTAAAGTTGGATCTGTGCTAGCCGTCTTTTCTAGGTTACCTCTGCATATGGATCGACTAGCAGTATGCGTTACATAGCATTAGCATTACCAGCTAAAGCAGGCCGAACATCTGAAGATGGGCAAAAAAAGCTCCACTCACCATTGGAGAGATTGATAAGTGCCGCGTCTTGTGTGGTTTTCACTTCAAGCCGCAATGGTTGTTGCTCAGAGTGGCGCTGTATGTCTCCATTCGCATCTCCGATAGAAAGGAGCCGCACGCCGGGAAACACCGACATCGCCATCTTCGATCTGGAGAGGTAGAGATCGCTCCAAGTCAGTGGCGCTCACATCCAATAGAAATGTGCCGTTCTTCGCTCTTTGTGTGTGCGCGTGTTTGCGCGCGTGTGTGGTTATGGTGGTGGTGGACAGAAAAGAGCAACTAATACGTATCGTAGGCACATACACATGGATCGATGAATATGCATAGGCTCGCAGCATTTTATGGCATGGGGACTTTTTTATTCGACGGCAAAATATGAGTAGCTTGTTGATCTTCGAGGATCCATGTGTGTGATCAACCATTATTGCGTGATTCATTTTATGAATGTTATGGTAAAATGCCACATCATTTTAACATGTCACATTTTCATTTACTGTACAATATACTGGCGGGAAATAATGAGGCGTTCAAGTGCCCTTAAGGGACTAGGAAAGTTTAAGTGTGTGTGTGTCACAGGTATTACATTTTTATTATCAAACTACACAACTTTGTATTCATGATCAAGCCATAGTTTATAATGAATGCAACTATAATTGTATAGGCCTATCACAAACGGTAATTCACGATAATTCCAGGTTTCTGTCAAAGTCAAAGTCAAATACATGTAACTTTTAACCAAGTTGGGAGAAAGAGAAACAAATGACAAAAAGCTTTGAATTGGTGTGGGAAAAGGAGGTGTTAGAAATGGAAAACCATTTTCTGAATTGCTTGGTGCCGCTAAAGAAAGGGAGGGAAAAATAGATAATGCCATTGTTGACTCATATCAAATCCAGATATTATTTACAGATGGGTCAAAAGAGGAAAACAATGGAAAAGTAGGGTCAAAATTTGTACCAGAGTTTAATTTTGAAATGAAAAAACGAATAACCAGTAATCTATCAGTACAGGGGAGATGGTGGCCTTATGCCTTACATTACAGTGGGTAGAGGAATTTAGACCACTTTATACTTATAATGTTCATATTCATGTGTAGTATTGAAGAGTCTACAGTCTAATAAGTCAATCAGGCAAGATCTGCTGACATTTTACAATCACTGTTCAGAATCCGGGGATAGTAGTTACATTTATATGGGTTCCAGTGCATTCAGTTAGTGGAAATGAAAAAGGCTGATAAATGTGCAAAAGATGCAACCAAAGGAGACCAGATTTTTGAAAACATAGACTTCAGTAGCCTAAAACAGACACAAAGTCTAATGAAGAGAAAGAATAAAAAATATTGGCAGAGCGAGTGGGATGAGGAAATTAAGGGACGACATATAAGGAGGTTGGAACAGGAGGTGTGATCATTGTCAACTGACAGAAACAATGGAACATATATTGTTGGAATGATCAAAATATAGATAAATATTAAAAGAAGCTCTGAGAATGGAAGGGGAACAAAGATTTTGTTAAACCATCAAGGGATGAGTGCTTTAATTTAGTTTTCAGGTTCTAAAGATAACACAATTCTAATTTAACTTATAGTTAGTT
>JAOPHQ010005794.1:0-64200 GCA_030340625.1 Merluccius polli | reverse complement strand
AACCCTAACCCCTAACTCTAACCCTAACCTTAACCCTAACCGTAACCCTAACCCTTAACACCTTATCACCCACAATGCTCATCGGCGAAAAACCCTAACCCTAACCGTTAGTATCACCCACAATGCTCATCGGCGAAAAACCCTAACCCTAACCGTTAGTATCACCCACAATGCTCATCGGCGAAAAACCCTAACCCTAACCGTTAGTATCACCCACAATGGTCATCGGCGATAAATATCTATTTCCCCTTGTCACGGACAGGGGGCGCTGGGGGCGCTCTTTGAAAAAAATGCTCCAGTGGGTCATATTCTAGTGCATGAACAAACGACAACAGTGAGCGTATGAGTTGGAGGACTTGTTGATTGCCCATCATCAACATAGTCTACCTCAATGTTAATAACGTGTAATTTTACAACCTTGGAGCAACACCCAAGTTTTAGCACGGCAGGACTTCTCAGTTTTTGAAAGACAACTGAATGAATAATGAATGTAGGTAGCGATATGCACGGTACACTAGAGGCTCTCTCACACACACACACATGACAGCCCCGCCCTCCCTCACTCGGGCGAGGAGTACCGCCCCGCGAACAGGATGCTCTTGCTGGGGTTGTGGCGGATGAAGAAGAGGAAGGGGTGGTCAGCAACAAAGTTGGTGGGGATCATATAGCATAGCATCACCGCAATTAAGCCGGTAGCGGCGGCGGCCTCGGTGCCCTCCTCATTGACCTCCACGAAGGCCTTGTGGACCACCTTGGACAGAACCAGGTTGTTGGCCGAGGACATGCCTGTCAGGGAGGAGGAGGTGTTGAGTTTTCCAGCTGCTCTTTGGTACACATGATAAGGGAGCCATGGTGGTGGTGTGAGCTACCGTTGGCGCCGAATGAGTCAATTATTCAGGGTCGAACACAGGGTCAATATTCATGACCGCGTGTTCAGCCAGGGTAGTGTAACCTTGGCAGTGGCAGTCCTATATTGAATGGTTTATTTTACACAACTTTTATTTAGTAAATGGTGTAGATTGTCGTGTTATTTGTTGTCTGAAAAGTTATGTACAGTGTACTGTACCCTTAAAGTGTAAAGCAAATAAATTCAAGTAAATTCTGTTTTTTCAAAGAATAGCAAATAATGTGGCCCATCCAAATACTGTTTTTGTAGGATATCCTAATACATTTGGATCTTGTGATCCACCTGTGTGGTCCCTACCAGAGAAGTCACTGAGGCTGGTAAAGGCATCCACCATGCCCATGCTGACCAGCAGATCATTCATGTCGTAGGTCTGTGTCATCTTGAATCGCGGCAGGCCCACCTTCACCTCCTTTTTCATCATCTTGTCTGGCCGGGTCCACTCCATGAAGTTCTCATAGGTCATCTGCGCTTCCAACTGAAGGAATACAATTGTGAGGGATGGTTAATTTGAATATATCTGTGTGTGTACTGTCAGGGCCGTTTCTAGCTATATGCGGACTATGCGGCTGCCCTAGGTCCGGGGTGGGTTATGACCGCGCGCACCCCCCCCCCCCCCGTCGGCCGTGACAAAATAGGGGCCCCAAAATTGTATCTCGCACAGGGCCCCCAAACAGCTAGAAACGGCTCTGTGTACTGTTTAAAGTGTGTAAGTGAACCGCCTGTTTCGGCTCGAATTCGACCACTGAAATTTAATGAAATGTGTTTTGGGCTGAGAGTTCTAGGAAGGATGGGGGGGAGATGCATGAGATGAATCTCATGCTTACAACCTACAACAACTTTGAGATATTTTTTAAGCTAGTACACGTCATTGTGTATGTACGTGATAATGAGCAATGTATATATTACTATAATATGAGTGTACGAGGAGCGTAACCCTCTCTTGGACACAGTCATCAAAATGAACCGCTGCCCAGAGAGAGCTCCATACATCCCCACACCGTGATGTTAGCATACCCTCGCCGTCGGTGTCCCTTTGTTGTGTCGAAGTGCCTCTGAAACGGCACTTCGACGTTACAGAAACAACGGGACCCGAGTTGGCAGCAGAGTAGAGCATTCACAAACTGGTTGGCGGAGACTGTCAAAAACATAGGATTTTACACAGTATTTATTTTCTGAATGACGCTATTATTTTAATAATAGTGGCAAGAAAGCATAGATTACTATGCTGAAGATCATAGAAGACATACAAAGACGTTGAAAACTAAAAATACATGATTTTGGGTTCACTGGCACTTTAATACTGGTAGTTTATATGACAGTGAGTACTTCGTATGCACAGTTCCTACCTTCTCCAGGCCAGTTGTACTGTCCTCCATGTAAACAGGCAGGAAGATGAGCATGCTGAGTTCTTTGCCTTCATAGGGCATCTCCAGGATCTTTACCAACACATTCAGAGTACTGTGTTAATCCAAAGAAAACTGTCACAATTGCTCTGCTCAAGGTAGAAAAATAAGAATAAAAATAGAATAGAAAGTACAAAATATAAACACAAAAATACAATGAGGACTGAGGAGTAAATATGAAATGTAGAAAAATATACATGTAAGGTAGGAAATTATAGCTAGGAAGTGTATCAAATGCTGGGATACCACACAATCGCAAATTAAATTTTAATATAATATATAGAACAATTGTACATTGAGTATGGCATTGTAGTTTTGGTAAGACACAGAGGATTGCACCAGTTACAGCTAAAGAAGAATGAGCCCAGTACACTGTTTACATAGCTAAGCACCTTACTGAATATTCAGCTGATAACAACTGATAGTTTGAATAGTACGATGGGGTTACCTGGCAATTGGCCTCAGGGATGAAGGCAAGAGGGAATTTTGCTGTTTGGAACATCATCTTCACCGTCTTAGTGTCGTTCTGAGGGTGAAACAAAACACAAGCAGGGTTATGCATTCATCATGTATTAATAATAATTATATTTGTTATTTGGGAGGATGCTAGTGCATACATTTTGAGCATGTGCATTCAGCATATGCATTAAAAGAAAACACATTTTGCTATTCTCATGGATTTTTCCTCAATGGATACTAATGGGCATTTTAAAAGCTGCTTGCATCCTCCGTATTGGAAATACAAAATAAGAATGAAACACAAACAACTCAAAACAAATGGAAAGGTTTCAATTAAAGGTTTCAATTAAATAGCAAATGGTGTGGTTAATTACATCAAAATATAATTAGATGTACAAAGAAAAGATGTACAGAAGCAATATGTCTGTACTGTCCTCCCCTACACATTTGATATAGTATGTGTAACATAGTTACACTAACTCTTAGTTTGGTTTTAGTTTTAGTTTTGTTCCATGTCACTTCACTAACTCTCATGTCATTTCAGATTCTGCCACTCCCCCCTGCTCTGCATTACCTGCTGATGTCATTCACCTAGCCTGCCCTCCCCCCCATACTCACCTGCTTCTCATCAGCTAAGCCCCTTAGTATATGTACCGGTCCATTTCCCTCAGTTCTTTGCCAGATTGTTCTACATGTTCGCACTAGACTCTCCAGCTTTCTTCTCCCGTCTGATCTCCCTTGCCGACCCTCGCCTGGATCTCGTCTGCTTCTCCTGCCTTGCCCCTCGCCTGGATCTCGTCTGCCTCTCCTGCCTTGCCCCTCGCCTGGATCTCGTCTGCCTCTCCTGCCTTGCCCCTCGCCTTGCCCCTCGCCTGGATCTCGTCTACCTCTCCTGCCTGCCTGTCCCTGGGAGGTGGAGGACAAGGTAAAACGCTCCCACACTGAACACCCTGCTCCTAGTGCTTGTCCAGAGAACCGATTGTTTGTTCCAGATAGTCTCCGTTCTGAGGTCCTCCAGTGGGGGCACTCTTCTCATCTGGCGTGCCATCCTGGGGTGAGACGCACTTTAGCCCTCCTTCGACAGCGCTTCTGGTGGTCTTCCATGGAAGGGGACACCAGGGAGTTCGTTGCTGTTTGCCATGTCTGCTCTCAACATAAGAGCTCTCACCAAGCTCCATCTGGTCTCCTTCATCCTCTGCCAGTTCCTCGTCGTTCCTGGTCTCACATTTCTTTGGACTTTGTCACCGGCCTACCACCTTCTAATGGTAATACAGTTATACTTACTGTTATTGATCGCTTTTCCAAAGCTGCCAGGCTCATTCCATTAACCAAATTACCCACTGCCAAGGAAATGGCTGAAATTTTGTTGCAACATGTGTTCCGGCTGCATGGTCTCCCATCTAATGTGGTCTCGGACTGGGGACCACAATTCACCTCTCACTTGTGGTCCGAGTATTGCAGGTTGCTGGGGGCTACTGTCAGTCTGTCATCTGGTTTCCATCCACAATCCAATGGTCAAGCAGAACGTATGAATCAAGAGATGGAGACAGCCCTGCGCTGCCTTGCTTCCTGCAACCCTTCGTCCCAGGGCTCCAAACTAACTTTTTCACAGGTAGCGCTGGTGCCACCTAGCTTTTCATTTAGTAGCACCAAAACAAATTAGGTAGCACCATATACCATATACATGCCACTGCTTGGCAGGATCAACCAGGATGGCCGTAGAAAACCGTAGTAATCGGACCGCACCTGCAAGCGCTCGCCACGGCCCCGAAGCTGAGTCGGGGAACTGTGCGGTCCGCGCTGCGTAGTGCGAGGCGGCGGCGCCATTTTCGGAGGTTCCCACGGGAAGGGGGGAGACCAGCCGTCCACGGCAGGACTGCACGACACTCATGGTTTGGTGCAAAAATAATGTACTATCGACCGCTTCATATCTGCTTTGTTTAATTTTTTTAATTTAGCGCAATCATTCAGTGAGCGCGCTGCGTGTACGCGCGCGCACGACTGTGCACGTAACGTGTGCAGACAGGAGTGACAGACAGGCAGAGACAGGGAGCGAGAGAGAGAGGAGAGATAGGACTCGCAGGAATGAGCCAGAAAGTAATATTTTATTATCAACCACAACCATTAATGCACCAACATAGCCGCGGGAGTGGGGAGAGAAAGAAAAAAAAAAAAAAAACTTTTTTTTCCCTCACTCGTAGGTCGCACATGCGACCTAATAGGTCGCACTCTGGAGCCCTGACTTCCTCCTGGTCTGAGCAGCTCCTATGGATTGAGTATGCTCATAATACTCTGCCCAGTTCAGCCACTGGTCTGTCACCCTTCCAATGCTCCCGGGGCTACCAACCACCGCTCTTTCCAGAGCAAGAACAGGAAGCCAGCGTTCCCTCTGTTCAGGCGTACATCCAACGGTGTCGGCGCACTTGGATGCAGGCCCGCTCCACACTCCTGCGCTCTTCCGACTGTTACCAACGATCGGCCAACCGACATCGCAATCCTGCACCCCGGTACACCCCAGGCCAACGTGTCTGGCTGTCGACACGGGGTCTTCCTCTCAGAGTGGACTCCAAGAAGTTGGCTCCCCGTTTTGTGGGCCCGTTCCCGATCTCTAAAATAATCAATCCTGTGGCTGTCCGTCTTCGTCTTCCATCATCCATGAGGATTAACCCCACATTCCATGTTTCCAAGGTCAAACCTGTTAATGAGAGTCCACTTCTGCCCCCCTCCAAACCCCCACCACCCCCCCGGCTCATTGATGGGGCACCTGCATACACTGTCCGTCGGCTCATCAAATCCCGGCGACGTGGCAGGGGAATGCAGTATCTGGTAGACTGGGAGGGTTACAGCCCTGAAAAACGCTCGTGGGTCCCCGCTCGCAGCATCCTGGATCCAGCTCTCATCACAGACTTCCACCAGGCTCATCCTGATCAACTGGGTGGGACGGCAGGAGCCGTCCCTAGAGGGGGGGGTTCTGTAACATAGTTACACTAACTCTTAGTTTGGTTTTAGTTTTAGTTTTGTTCCATGTCACTTCACTAACTCTCATGTCATTTCAGATTCTGCCACTCCCCCCTGCTCTGCATTACCTGCTGATGTCATTCACCTAGCCTGCCCTCCCCCCCATACTCACCTGCTTCTCATCAGCTAATCAGCCCCTCAGTATATGTACCGGTCCATTTCCCTCAGTTCTTTACCAGATTGTTCTACATGTTCGCACTAGACTCTCCAGCTTTCTTCTCCTGTCTGATCTCCCGTTGCCGACCCTCGCCTGGATCTCGTCTGCTTCTCCTGCCTTGCCCCTCGCCTGGATCTCGTCTGCCTCTCCTGCCTTGCCCCTCGCCTGGATCTCATCTACCTCCCCTGCCTTGCCCCTCGCCTTGCCCCTCGCCTGGATCTCGTCTACCTCTCCTGCCTGTCCCTTGTCGGATTTGTTTGCCTCTTTTTGATCTCCTGGTTTTGACTCTGCCTGTTGTTGGACTTAGTAAACTGATTTTCCCTTGCAACTCGCCTGCCTCATTGTCATGCTTTTGGGTTCTCCTTTGCCAGCACCAGTGACCGTGACAGAATGCAATCAATAGGTCAGCACAATTTGATGAATCGCACGGCCTTTGGCTCCGTGCCGGTAGCGTTACCTTGTTCAGATTGAAGGGAGTGTCACAGGTGGCTTCCTCCTTGAACTGTTTGCCCCACTTGCCCTTGAAGTAGATGGCGTTGACCAGCACCAGTATGGTTGCCGAGTCAACCATACCGGGTTTCAACAGGTCCTTGATTTTATCTGGGTGAGCAAAGTCAAAAAAAGGAATGGTGGAATTTCTTAATTGAATGCTTGAAGTGGCAGTGAACCCAAAATCTTTTTTTTTTTTAAACCTGGTAACGTGTCTTAAAAGTTTTCCACATAGTAATTGTGGCAGGGTCGCTCCTGACCACACGCCACCTAAGTGGCTTTTCCTGGGGCCCTCCGACACAGGACACGGGTAGATGTTGTATTCATATGCTTTTATTGGAGGTGGCATGAGCCGATGTTACAAGCTACCATGACAGTAGTAGCTCCCTCTGAGTGTGTGTTGATGGCTGGTTTATCCTGGGTGCCATGATTGCTCATGCACCCAAGGTGTGCAGCCCCAACCAGCCAGAGTCCAATCAGTCTGACTCAGGCCAGGTGAGGCTGTAAACCAGCCATCAACAACACACACGCCACAGTAATCTATGCCATTTTGTCACTGTTACTAAAATAAGTAATTGAGAGAAAACAGATGTAAAATCCTTTGTTTTTGCCAGTCTCCGCCAACCAGTTTGTGAACATTGTACTCTGCTCTGAACTCAAGTTGAGTTATTTTCGCAACGTCACAAAGTGCCTTATGAGGTTGCATAAAAAAAGTATCACAAGGTTGGTGTGGGTCGTAACCATGGGGACGTAGACTTGGACTTGGACTTACACTTAGACTTGGACAGGGGATAACACATCCCCCCTCCTAGAACTCTCGGCTCAAAATGCATTTATTAAAATTTGAATTCAAGCTGAAAGACGGGGTTCACTTACACTGCTCAAACACATACACATGAACACATGCACACACATACTCATACACACTGTGTGTCTAACGCCATAGTATGTGTGTGTGAGTATATATTTGTGTGTGTGTGTGTGTGTGTGTGTGTGTGAGAGTGATCCACCTTGCGTCTGTTTCTCCACCCAGGTGTTGATCTCCACCCTGGCCTCCTCTGCTTTGTGTTGGAAGTCCACAGACTGGAGCTCTGCATTGTAGTACTTCCTGGTTTCGTCTAGGAACTCCTGGAAACAACCAACCAATCCACAACATTCAGCATTAGGTAATCATTTAGCATAATCCCTATAGCTGGATGCTAAATAAACCCTGTAAGGAAAGTCACATGATGAGCTGATGAGCCAGTGTACTTGTTTTTTTTATTGACGTATTGATGCCATCACTCATTCATCCTCGCCGATAGACTCAAAAGCTACATGCCATTAGTGACCAATCAGAGAAGCTCTGAAGCCACTACTGCCTGTTCGTGTACGTGCTACGGACTGGGGGGGTGGGCAGTGACGTCACGGAGGAGGTGGAGTTTGTTTGTTGTATACATTCAAATCCATGGACGGCTGAACAGATTGTTTTTTTTAATTCAAGCTCTTGATCCACTAGCAAAAGTTACCTAAAGCAGCTTTAAGACTCACCTGAACAAACTGGAAATTCTGCCCTCCGTACAGCCTGTTGGCCAGACTGAGGGAGTACAGCGCTCCTTGCTTGTTGAGCTCACTCAGCAGTTTGGAGAAGTTGGCGTTCATGACGTCATCCCCGCCCTTCTGCTGCTGCAGCACCTACATCGCACAGAGTGTGTGTGTGCCATTGACTTTGACATAGACCAAATAGGCAAGGCAGAGTCAAACATTTGCAAGCCTCTAGTGAAATGACCGAGAGATATTGTAGAAATACGAGAAGTTGTATTATTTAGAAAAGGTATGGCATAATGTACATATTTTTTTGTACATTTTGAATGCATTGTAAGAATGTTCTGGTGAAGAGCTGAAGTGAGAAGTCTTCACCAGTTCAATCGGTATTGTAATAACAACGATTGTGGATTCCTGTAGTTTTCATAGAGAGACATCAAGAATGAAAACAAACACTCAATCAAAGCAAACTCAAGAAGTTTACCGCCGACACCAACCAGCCACCTGTAAGCTAACTGGTACAATATGGTTCTGTTTGACAAGTTGTTGGTCCTGTTACCATCTGCTGGAGCAGAACTGGTTGCAGATTATTTTGACTCACCTGCTGCTGCATCTGCTGGCTACACTGCGTCAGCTGGGGAAGCGCCGCCTGCTGCGGCCCCTCAGCCTTGGAGAAGCAGAGCACCTGCAGGTGGAGTTGGCAGTGACTTGTGGTCATGAAGCAAATTAAACAAATAAACAGATGAGGTAACAAGGATGGCTGTGCAGATCAGAATGTGTATGTGTGTGTGTGTATACCTCTGACATCTGTGTGGCGGTGTTCCCCCTGGCCCCCAGCAGCACCATGGCCAGGGCCGAAGAGATGCTGAGAGGAGAGTAGAAGACATTGTCGGCCTTGTTGTCCTCGCTGATCTTTTTGAACAACGCCAGGGAAAAGGCGGTGTTGGCCTCGGTCAAAGGGGTTGATGATGATGATGATGATGATGATGATGATGATGATGATGATGATGATGATGATGCCATTGTGTCTGATACAAAGAAAGAACCGTGTGAGAATAATGGGAGCACCAGGAACTCTGTTTTATATCTTCTATGTCGGGAACAAAATGCCATGTCGGTCATCATGAAATACGACCAGGCACACTAAGATAAAACGCATGTATATGGAAAGAGCTAAAGGGTGGGGGGGGGGGGGGGGGGGGGGGGGGGTGCGCGCGCGATCGTAACACACCACGGACCTATGACCGGCGGGCGGACCTATGACCGGCGGGGTTGTCTCAAAAAGGAGGACAAATACGCGTCCGGCTTGATGCTGCACTTCACATGCTCAGTAACGGTAACGGCGTTGCAACGAGGTAAAAAGTAATTAATTAGATTACTCGTTACTGAAAAAAGTAACGCCGTTAGTAACGCCGTTATACTCTAATGCCGTTATTACCAACACTGTTCAACACCATATAGACTAGCCTACTTACAAATGAGTGTGCGTCTGTCCTTGTTGTCCGTGACCAGCAAAAAGTAAGAGAAGAGTCTTGAGAATGGTATTTATTACCAGTGAGCAGGCGCGCTGGAACCCGTTTCATGTGAGGGGGGCTGGGGTGCGACCGACGGGGGCTGGGGGCGCGATTTCAACACGTTCTCATCCCAACTCGTAATATACCGACGATTTGTCACAGTGAGATATACACATGAATACTGGAAACGCCCACAACATGCCCAAGCCCAACGTCAATTTTTTGATGAACCCAACCCAAGCTGTTCGACAACAAGCCGTGGGGAAATATGCAGATGTTGCACACCTGTTTATTGTACTTGGATGTAAGAGAAGGCAGTTGGCACTAATAGCAACGTCCTGAATATTTAACAGTGTTGTATAATATAATAATCCGTTTTGAATCCTATGTAGGGTAACAACCGTATTGTTTTTTTTATTAATAGGGTTTTGACCCTACATAGGATTAAAAACTGATTGTTTTTTATATATTATACGACACAATGTTAAATATTCAGGACATTTCTATTTGTGCCCACTGCCTCGTCTTTCATCCAAGTACAATAAACAAGTGTGCAGCTTTTTAACAACACGCTAGATTGCAATAAAGTTGTGTCACCCAGATGTGACATGTGGAGGGCGGCGGCTTCAGCCAACAGGGCAACACTCGTTTTGGCGCCACCTGCTGTTGAGAATGTATATTGACATTTAGAAGTCCAGACCCCGAATATAACATAAGACAACCTCACTTTTTCAGACGTTTTTCCAGCAATTTAATTCAAACAAGAACCAGAAAACATGAACAAACATTTGTTTTTTTAATAGAATACATTAAAATAGATTATTCTAAAAACCTGCCTTTTTGATATATTGTTCATACACATCCTAACTGGGAATGTGAATGTTTTTGATATATTGTCCATACACATCCTAACTGGGAATGTGAACATGTTTTTGATATGTTGTCCATACACATCCTAACTGGGAATGTGAATGTTTTTGATATATTGTCCATACACATCCTAACTGGGAATGTGAATGTTTTTGATATATTGTCCATACACATCCTAACTGGGAATGTGAATGTTTTTGATATATTGTTCATACACATCCTAACTGGGAATGTGAACATGTTTTTGATATGTTGTCCATACACATCCTAACTGGGAATGTGAATATGTTAAAGAAAAGTTCCCCCCCCCCCCCCGGACTATAAAATTCTCCCAGAACATCATTTGTCTTTCAGCTTCTGTGTGGCTCGTGCTGCTGGTTTGTAACAGACTACGATCTGAACCAAGATGAAGCAGTTGATGACGAGGAAGATCAATCCAGCCAACCAGATGGTCAAGAATGCGTTGGACCCTTGGAACTCCAGGAAGTAGGCCGGGCCCAACCACACACCCTTGCACAGGGGGAAAACACGTATAACTACAACTGTAACAAAACAAAGAAAAACAGCAAAGAATTGATAATCGGTTTGTTTATTTCAAGTTGTAGGAGCGCGCCTGAAGACTGCAACATCCTTAGTGATTAGATAAGACCTACTTTATTAATCCCACTGCCCAGAAAGTACATTTGAATAGGAAATGGGCAATCACAAGTAGTTAAGATCACCAGATCATTTGAAGAAAAAAAACAACGTGACGTTGAGCATTTTGCAATTCAGAATACATAATAATAAATACATTTGACCGAAATATACAGAGGATAAAAAAATGATTTCGACCCACACCTGTTTTTTGTTTTGAATAGAAAAAAGTCAATGGTTACCTGTGCAGTGAACCAGAGCGCTAGCAAGCCCACTCCTTGCCATGCTGAGAGACTCAGGTGAGGGATAACCAGCGGCAGCAAGCACAGGTACCACAGGAAGTACTGGAGAAACAAAGCCAGACCGACGGCCCATCAGCCGACGCATGCATGCCAACTGTAAACGGTAGAGGTCGTTTGGGGGGAATGTTTGGACTAGGCTACTTTAACTTTTCTTCAATGTCTATTACAACATTTTGTCATAAAAATTATTTGTTTTAGAAATTGTCAGAAGAAATTAATTAAACAAAAAAAACCCTGTAGTTTCAACTCTTGAGAGAGTTGTACTACTGTAAAATCCTAAATCATCATAAATACACCATAACCTGGGCTAATGAAAACTTTATTTTGCCATGTCTCGCATGAGATGGCTGGAGCAGTTTCAAATACAACAATGTATCCCCATAATTTACTATAATTTCCAGATTAATTACTAAACAATGACCAAAAAACCATTACTACCAACAGAATAACATTCCAATGCTTCCAAAATGATGGCAGTCATGCTATGTGATGTCGTGATTGACAAGCCCTATTGCTTATTATTACAAAATAGGGTTACACAAAAGGTCATTTTGCCGGTGCCTTGCTAAGTGTGTTCTGTGTGTTTACATTCCTGCTGCCACACTGTACTGTACCTGCGAGGTGCAGACTTTGTTGAAGGAAACAAAGATGGCCGTGTGCAGGAAGCAGCAGAGTGCCAGGTCACGGTGATAGGCCCAGGACACCAGCAGGAGCAGCGCTAGCTGGGGCACAAAGGCTGCCAGGCCCAGCCACAGGCTCCACTCGCTGTCTGCACACACACAGAGAAGCACCATGTGAGCAACTATATCTAGTAAATTGTAGGTCAATCAGTCTAGTCAGTCTATTTGTCTGTCTGGTTGTTTGTTATTATTAGTGTCATTATTATTTCTTCACCTTGCTTTTTTTTCTCCTTATTTTCTTTGTCTGTTCTGAGTCAGCTTGACTTATTGTAAAATCACAAACTTCAATAAAAAAATGTTTTACCAAAGTAATAAAAAAAAAAATTCCCTCAAGTAAATGGTAAATGGACTGCATTTATATCGCGCTTTTCTGGCCAGCGGCCTGTCAAAGCACTTTACAATTAGTCAAAGCACTTTTCAATTAGTCAAAGCACTTTACAATTAGTCAAAGCACTTTACAATTAGTGCCTCACATTTACCCATTGATACACACCGACGGCGGTGTAAACCATGCAAGGCAACAGCCAGCTCGTCGGGAGCAGTAAGGGTCGGGTGTCTTGCTCAGGGTCATCACATGGCTAGGACCAGCCGGGAATCGAACCAGCAACCTTCTGGTTGCCAGACAACCTGCTCAACCTACTGCCGTCCCGTGTAGTATGATTGCTAAGACAGGGAAAATGCTAAGCTAAGCGATGACTTTATAAGTCCAGGAGTGGGAGATTATTACCAACAATAATCATTTTACCATATTATTACAATATTTGAAGTTGGCAGCCATTAGTGGCATAATAGAATCAGAAATTATACGTACTTTTCAGTTTAGTTGTATGAGAATAATGCTGCGTTCCATTTGTCTCGTAAACTCGTCGCCCGAGTTGGAAAGTGGTAAATCTCGCAGCTATCTTGCGACATTTACCGAGATATGCCCCCTTTTGGTCGTAATATACACCGTCCAACTCGGGGTCCTTCAGAGTACACCGAGTTGAACAAAGCGGAACATACGACTTGGAAAACGAAGATGGCTGCGCCCATAGTTCATTAAGTTGAGATGTATTTTCTTTGTATTTGTACTACGTTGGTCGTTTTAATGTTGATTTTAAATGCTCTTACACACTTGTTTACATTGCTGCTTTAGTCCGGTCACCAATTTATGCATTGCACTATTTTGCTGTGCGTGCAATACAATGTAAAGCTTTGTTTTCGAACTGGTTTGCTAAATAGGCTAATGTGGCTAAAAACATATGACATTGCATATCACGCAGCTGCTACACTGGTGGTGTCCATGTTCTTTCCGACTCGTAATGTCCAAAGACAAATGGAACGCTATAAGTAGTACGACCCAGGAAGTGACGTCACGTTCTCGCGTCAGTACAACGCGGGCGACGAGTTTACAAATGGAACACAGCATAAGGCCTACATTGGAGAGGAGTAGATAGGAGGATGGGAGGATACAAACCTGCAGTGAGATAGAGCATGTAAAAGTATGGGGAGAAGTTGTGCCTGATGTCCCTCCTGGTCAGGTGGTAGAGGTAGGTCTCGTGTAGGAAGTCCCAGCCGTACCTTTACATGAAGGGAAGAGAAAAAGGACAGTGGAGGATTTGATGTTACCACTGAAGGGGAACACAATGCATTACCTGTTCAGGTGATGACAGACAGTTCGTTTGATAAAGGCTCGGTTGCCTTATGAAATCTTAAAGGTAAATCCTTTAGTAACGCTGTAGTTTCGACCCAGTACCAGAATTTGATAGCAATGATTTGATTTTTACCCTCAACTACTAACTTTAACTATGTACAATTCTAAGAATCAATTAATAATATTGCATATGTGATGATCATTCATTGTTTATTTAATTATTTACATTTAAAAAGCCACCGTATTGCAAAGCTAGTCTAACATAACAATACATTACACATTAACCAATTCAGCAACAAGTCACGAAAAAGTTCATCATGTTTTGGTATTCAAAGTTTTCCACACGTGTGTGTGTTTGTGTGTATGGGGGGTGATAAGGGTCACGGGGGACTAGACACACGTACGTACATTTGTGTGATTTTTTACTTAAAGTCCCACATGTACGTATGTACGTCTGCGTGTGATGACAACTCAGCATGCAGACCGCACGTTCGTGCGCATGTGTGACTCCTAAACACGCGCGTGCGTGTGTATGTACGTCTGCGTGCACATTCTGCATCATATATATATAATGTGTGTGTGTATATATATATATAATGTGTGTGTGTATATATATATATAATGTGTGTGTGTGTATGTATATATATATATATATATATATATATATATATATATATATATATATATATATATATATATATATATCTCACTTAAAACCAATACCTGCTCTTTAATGGGCACGTGACTCACATGTGATAGAAGAGTGCGCCGAGCCCAAAGAACACTGCTGCTGCCACCATGGCAAACAGCAGCAGCTCTCCATTCAGGAAGCTGCCGAGGAACGGCCACAGCTTCCTCCACCGCTGCCGCTGGCACCCTGTCTCCCTCTGGCCTTCGTGGCTGACTGGCGTACGCAGCACCAGGGCGATGGGCAGGGCATATGTGACCGGGTAGATCTTCATGTGGACCGACAGGCCGTAGAGCACGGCTGCCCACGCCAGGCGCCGGCCTTCAAAAAACAAAAACAAAACAAAAAAAATCTTTAAGAAAAAATGAATAACCATGTTGATAGATTAGCATCTATTTACATTATACACTACAATTGCAATCTTGAATTGCCAAGTGAGTAAACAAAAGGGATCGATACAAGAGTCTTGGTGCACTGCTACTAAAAGGACCAAGAAACGCACACACAAGAGCAGCAGTGAGTCGTCCCCCATATAGTATGACAATATTTTTACTTTTCTATAATTCATTTTCCAAAAAATTCCAGTACATTGAACAATAAAGCATAGATCTGGCAAGAGGCCATATTTGTACTGGACATCCCTAGGCAAGACCGGAATAGGAGCAGGAATAGTCTGAATTTAAGCCTTAATGTCTTTCATATATGTAAACAACTGATTGTCTTTGAGTCAAAGCCACCTTCTAAACACAGCAGTGTGCACAGCACTAAGGCAGCCAGGATGGACTCAGCGTTGCCCCGGCTGGAGACTCCAATGGGCAAGGGATTGAGAAGCCACAGGGAGCAGACACCACACGCTACCTAGTGGCCACAAATAAAATAAAATGACAAAGAGATGGTATTATTCATTGTCCCCTCCCTCTCATCCTTCAGAAACATTCGGAAAACCGTCACTCACAGAGAGAAATCCTTAATGCATGCTCATCATTAACCTTTTCTGTATCCTTTTTAACCTAAACACAATTGTGTTTGTATTTTTGTTTGTTTGCTGTCATGCAAGACCTCTTACGAATCGATTAGATGGTTTTCTACCACGTCCATCTGTGTTCGTCCAGTAAAGCCTTCTGCTTCTCCTACTACACACAAGCATCACCATGCTCGACCACCCAACAAATGCAAACGGACCTCTGCGCCGATCCCCCGCAGGCAGAGGATGCGGTAGATGAGCAGCCCAGTCAGCAAATCACAGAGGATGAAGAGGACCTTCCCAAACATGAAGTTCAGGTAGATGTTGGGAGTGAGAAGCCAGGCGAGGAGAGGAGTGTAGCGGTATGTCGACCTGTTGTACGGCGACTCGCCCTGTACACAAAAAAAACACAACACTGAACATGACACGTGACACATTAAATTGACAAAAAATGTCTAACCCAAACCTTTACCTTGCATCTCTACTTCAATATGCTTCACATGAAGCATTACCACTAAACCCCAACCAAGGACAAAGATGCATGCTCCGAGATGAACAAGGATGCTTGCATCGATGGGGACATCATTACTAGCAGTAGTGTTGTTACCTGGGTGACGAACCTCGCAGCATCAGTAGTGTTGTTACCTGGGTGATGAACCTCGCAGCATCAGTAAACACGTGATAGTCAATGTCGGTGTATTTCACCACCATGGTCCTGTCCTGGTAGTCGCCATAGACGACCAAAGCAAGTCGTATGAGAAAAGAAGCGGGGAAAAGGAAATGCTTCTTGGTGATCCATGATACACATCTTTCCATATCTCCAGGTTAACAGTTTATGGTTTAAATTGAATTTGTAGCAGCACCGCAGGGTAGTCGACGATAGCTGAATCCGACGAGAGGTTGCGTCAACAACTAATTATGTTTTGCCTTTCTATAAACTTAATTTAAAGCTACATATAACGTAACAACTATGGAAATAAAGTGTTGCGAGTGTGTCTTCTAGTTTCGACGCTGAGCCCATAGGCTGAACCATGTTGATGAAACGTTTCTGGTACCCGGAAGTGACGTCATTTTTCGGGGTTGCCAGGTTTGTAGTGAATGCGCACGTGCGGACATGCTGTCAACAAACGACAAGGGATAATAACTAATTATGTATTATTCTGTTCGTTTAAATGGTTTGTGCTCAATTCATTAATGTTTCACATCACCAATGTGCGGTTTGAATAAAAGTTGAACTGAGAAAAACACGTGCGTTTTGTATCTTCTTAATTATGAATGATTCATTGATTATTGTTTGTTAACGTGTTAAACTATAGGTCATGGAAAACGCAAGGAATGTGCACCCCTTGTCTGTCATTGCAAAAGTAAAGTCAAATGTCTTAATAAAGAATGATACATCTAAATAGAAAGGATATTTAGTCACTAAACTGTCTATTTCTCGGTAGAAAAAGAAAATATAACTTCGTATTTTTGTATACGAACTCGGGGCTGTTGCTCGCCTTTCGTTTTTCTTGTCGCACAGGATTATGGGATATCTGGACCAACGAAGGATGCTTCTATCTATGCATTCACTCCTTTCCTAGTCGGAGGCTCCTCAGCAGGCAGGTTGAGACATGTCACATGACTTGATGCCTCCCTGCCTCCAAATGCAGCATTTTAGATCTGATCATGTTCATATAATCTGATTACGCGTAATCATTTCCTAGCAAATGAAAATATAAAAATCCCTGCCTGTTGTACTCAGTGGCGGTTCTAGGGGGGGGGGGGGGGGGGGGGGGCAGTGCCCCCGTAACTCTGAGTCCGGATCCCCCTGTGGCCCCCCGAACGAGGAGCCGGCCCCAACCTGGCCCCCCCCATTAAAACTGGTCTAGAACCGCCACTGGTTGTACTTAGTTCATAAAATGTTACATGCAAGTTTATAGTAATAATAATATATTTGAAAAAAAGGGACGACCATCATTTCCAATGCTATTTATTTCTGTGCGGGCATGAGGTTACTTCAAAATATAATTTTTCACAATTCATTCTGTTAAGGCATAAAGTCACAAAAACCATTACCTACATTGTCATTTTTTTCTATTAACTCTCTTAACTATTGACAATATTTATAGTCTTTATTATTCTTTCCAAACTGTTTTATTAACCAAGAGAACACCGCTCCACACACACTCACATTCATGTTTTCCATGGTTTATAACGTTATCTTTGGTTGAATACAATTCAGCGTTTAGTGTATATGTGCCATAGTATTAGACAAATACAATCCAGCATGTGAGGACGAAGTAATCTGCATCATTTATTGGACTGTGAATTAAAGGAGTTTAGGTGGAGGACTTAATGCAGCAGATAGTGGGCCATCAGTTACCCTAAGGCTGGAGAGTGACAAACACAGCGTATACAGCGCAAGGCCAGTGTGTATCATACAAGTAAATCCGTGTTTAGAAGCATAGTGTTGACAAAGCAATAGACAGCTAGGATTGCCCATCACCAACATAGTCCACCTCAATGTTAATACCGTGTAATTTTACAACCTTGCAGCAACACCCAAGTTTTAGCACGGCAGGACTTCTCAGTTTTTGAAAGACAACTGAATGAATAATGAATGTAGGTAGCGATATGCAAGGTACTCTAGAGGCTCTCACACACACACACACGCATGACAGCCCCGCCCTCCCTCACTCGGGCGAGGAGTACCGGCCAGCGAACAGGATGCTCTTGCTGGGGTTGTGGCGGATGAAGAAGAGGAAGGGGTGGTCAGCGACAAAGGGGGTGGTGATTCTGGCGCATCGCAACATCATTATGCCGGCGGTAGCGGCGGCGGCCTCGGTGCCCTCCTCGTTGACCTCCACGAAGGCCTTGTGGACCACCTTGGACAGAACCAGGTTGTTGGCCGAGGACATGCCTGTCAGGGAGGAGGAGGTGTTGAGTTTTCCAGCTGCTCTTTGGTACACATGATAAGGGAGCCATGGTGGTGGTGTGAGCTACCGTTGGCTCCGAATGAGTCAATCATTCATGACCGTGTGTTTGGCCAGGGTAGTGTAACCTCAGCAGTGGCAGCCCTTTATTGAATGGTTTATTTTACACTTTTACACAACTTTTATTTAGTAAATGGTGTAGATCAGCGGTCCCCAACCTTTTTTGCGCCACGGACCGGTTTAATGTTACCCAATATTTTCACGGATCGGCCTTTACATAAATATTTTTTATTTTTAGAGGTGTCAAATAATCGCGTTAATTGCGAACAATTAATTACAGGCATTTTTACAAGCACACGCACGAAGCGGGCCACCTATTAACGGCATGGACCAAGCGGTTCTGGACCAGGAAGGAGACATGAACCCTTCGTATTCATTCACACTAATCGTATTTAACCATATAACAACTTTATGGAAAACATGTTTGTTTGTATTCTGGTGTCCGGTGCGTGTGGATGTGCGGCTCCTTCGGCGGAGCGGTTCATGTTAATAGCGGAGTCCGGGAGGGTTCACCTTCACGGCGTAGTTACGAGGGATGTGCGACTATCGGCTTAAAAAATACTAAAGTGTTTTTTAAAGTTAAAAATATATTAGATATTCAACTGATATTCACGCTCCGAATTACAGCGATCAGACACGGGGAACTAAAGCCGAGATCACCGGTATTAGTCCCGTGTGTCTAGCGGTGTTCTAGGTGTTTACCTGCCCAGGTGTATTGGTCAGTATGCCTGCAGTGATTAGTTAAATCAGGGCTTGTTGCGACCACGGATGTATTCGGTTTGCGATGCTCATGCCTTCTTATTTTTATGTTTTACTTTTTGCTCGACTAATGAAAACGTATTCGACTAAGCCTCCGTCGATCGACTAAGCCTCTGTCGACTATTAGGGGGCAGCCCTAGTTAACTCACAGCACTTTATATGGACCATTAGTTATGTTTTCAATTTATTTACAGAGCAATCCCTGCAAAGTAATAACTATAGAAGAGACTATAGGATTAGTGTGTGTCGGACGAGGGGGGCGTGGCATCACGATGGTGGCTCTCCATCGTGATGTCAGTCAGCCATCACGATGGACAAGGCAACCCTAATGGCAACGTATCACGGCAAATATCGGCAACGTATCACGTGACTGAGACAAGCATCAAGAGTGAGTCATAGACAGATGTAACGGAGGGAATCCGGTCATTTTTCAAAATAAAACATCGTTCAGACTCAGATAATAAATAAAACGGAAATAATGTAAGTTATTTATTCTTTCTCTGCGGACCGGTACCAAATGACCCACGGACCGGTACCGGTCCGCGGCCTGGGGGTTGGGGACCGCTGGTGTAGTTTGTTGTGTTATTTGTTGTCTAGTAAGTTATGTACAGTGTGCTGTGTTCTTAAAAGCATAAAGCACATTATAAATTCAAATTTTAAAGCAAATAATATGGCCCATCCAAATAGTGTTTTGTAGGATATCCTAATACATTTGGATCTTGTGATCCATGTGTGGTCCCTACCAGAGAAGTCACTGAGGCCCATGTCAAAGGCGTCCACCATGCCCATGCTGACCAGCAGATCTTTCATGTCGTAGGTCTGTGTCATCTTGAATCGCGGCAGGCCCACCCGCAGCTCCATCTCGTCCATCATATCTGGCCGGGTCCACTCCATGAAGTTCTCATAGGTCATCTGCGCTTCCAGCTGAAGGAATACAATTGTGAGGGACGGTTAATTTGAATATATCCGTGTGTGTACTGTTTAAAGCGTAAGTGAACCGCCTGTTTCAGCTCGAATTCGTGAAATAACAAAACAACATTTTCGGGCTGAGAGTTCTAGGAAGGAGGGGGGAGGTGTTGTCCCCATGGTTACAACCTACAGCACCTTTGTGATATTTTTTTTTAAGCTAGTACACGTCATTGAATATGAGCATTATAATGAGCGTTATAATGAGCGAATGTGGAAGCTCTCTCTAGGACACAGTCATCAAAATGAACCGCTGCCCAGAGGGAGGGGGGGGGGGGGGGGGGCCCCAAGGGTGCCTCGTGGCGCCCCTCCAGCAGATGGCGCCCTAGGCGACCGCCTATGTCGCCTATGCCTAGAGCCGGCCCTGACCGTGATGTTAGCATACTCTCGCCATCGGTGTCCCTTTGTTGTGTCGAAGTGCCTCTGAAACGGCACTTCGACGTTACAGAAACAACGGGACCCGAGTTGGCAGCAGAGTAGAGCATTCACAAACTGGTTGGTGCGGACTGTCAAAAACATAGGATTTTACACAGTATTTATTTTCTGATATACATTATTAGCAACAGATTAGTAACAGTGACAAAATACAGGACGTTTGACACAAAAATACATGATTTTGGGTTCACTGGTACTTTAATACTGGTAGTTTATATGACAGTGAGTACTTCGTATGCACAGTTCCTACCTTCTCCAGGCCGGTTGTACTGTCCTCCATGTCATTAGGCAGGAAGATGAGCATGCTGAGTTCTTTGCCTTCATAGGGCATCTCCAGGATCTTTACCAACACATTCAGAGTACTGTGTTAATCCAAAGAAAACTGTCACAATTGCTCTGCTCAAGATAGAAAAATAAGATTAAAAATAGAATAAAAAGTACAAAATATAAACACAAAAAGTACAATCAGGAGTAAACATAAAATAGGAAACATATACATGTAACTATAGCTAAGTGGATATATTCTAAAGAACAATTACATATTAATATGGCATTGTAATTATGGTGAAACGCAGAGGATTGCACCAGTTACAGCTCATAAAGAATGAGTCCAGTACACTGTTTACATAGCTAAGCACCTTACTGAATATTCAGCTGATAACAACTGATAGTTTGAATAGTAAGATGGGGTTACCTGGCAATTGGCCTCAGAGATGAAGGCAAGAGGGAATTTTGCTGTTTGGAACATCATCTTCACCGTCTTAGTGTCGTTCTGAGGGTGAAACAAAACACAAGCAGGGTTATGCATTCATAGTATATTAATATTATTCATAATAATAATAATAATAGCTATTTAGGAGGCTGCTAGTGCATCCATTTTGAGCATGTGAATTCAGCATGTGCATTAAATGAAAACACAGTTTGCTATTCTCATGGATTTTTCATCAATGGATTCTAGCCGCCATTTTAAATGCTGCTTGCATCCTCTATGTTTGAAATACAAAATAAGAATGAACCACAAACAAGTTAAAACAATTGGAAATGTTACAAAGAGATAGCAAATGATGGGGTTAATTATATAAAAATATAATTAGATTGATATGCAATCAACAGGTAGGTAGCCTGCATCCTGCATTGTTCGTTGTGGAAGTTTTTCCTTGCCCTTTGCGGGTTAAGGGGCATCATAAATATATGGCCTGTAAAGCCCTTTGACTGTAACTGTGATTAAGGGCTATACAAATAAAATTGACTTTACACACTCCAAATCTAATCTAAGGTGTGACTTACCGTCTCTCTTTCTAATGGCAAAGATGATGAAAGCTGGTTGGCATTATTTGAATTTGATCATTCATAAATGTGATGAACAATCAGCACAATCAAGAAACTTTTGACAGCGCTGGTGTTGAGGGGCCTGCATTGTTTCGCAACACAGGCACTCCTAGTCAAGGCCACGCCCCTCCGTCACGCAGCCATTCCTCTTTATGTAGAGAAAACGGGTGTGTCCGTCCCATTCATTATGGTGCTCTATCTGTTCGCCTATTTATCTATCTGTGTCAAGACTGGTTCTTAAGAACACACTGACCATTTTGAAAATAGGTCAGGATTTAAAAGAGACTTTTTGTTAAGCTTGAGGTGGATAAAGAGATACATGTTTTCATCTTAGATGTTTGGAGATGTTTTCTCTATTCAACAAACATATTTTTCCCCTCTGCAAGGACATCTGAAGCTGGTATATCATGAAATATGATCTCTCTCGAACATCCTACGATTTAAACAGAACCTGACACAATAACAATTCTCACGCAAGCAATGCTGACTGTTACAAGTCATAGCCTGCAATCAGATTTGCATTGGGTGTTGGCTGGCGTCCCAAGATGGCAGCGGTGAAACAACCCTACCTTTGGCTCCGTGCCGGTAGCGTTACCTTGTTCAGTTTGAAGGGAGTGTCACGGGTGGCTTGCTCCTTGAACTGTTTGTCCCACTTGCCCTTGAAGTAAATGGCGTTGACCAGCACCAGTATGGTCAGCGAGTCGACCACACCGGGTTTCAACAGGTCCTTGATTTTATCTGGGTGAGCAAAGACAGAGTCAAAAAAGTTAAGAAAAATTGCAAGGAACCCCGATGGGCAGTGGTTGATGTTGATGGCCGCGTCCGAGAGAGGGTTATGCTTCTCGGTATAACAGTATAACACCACGCATTTCATATACAACATTGCTCATTTTAACGCTCATACACAACGAAGGTACTAGCTTGAAAAAAAGTATCACAAAGTTGGCGTGGGTCGTAACCATGGGGATAACATGTCCCCCCTCCTCTCTAGAACTCTCAAATGCAAAATGCATTTTTTAAAATCTCATAGTATTCGAATTCGACCTGAAACAGGGGGTTCACTTACACTAAGATAACACAAGAGTAGGGGTGTCACCATTTCTCCAAATCCACCATTCAATTTGGCGCATTGTTGCGTTGATGCAAAAGAGTACATTTGTGAAGTTGCAGTAGGTGCGTTTCCATCCACCTGTTTTTATTCGCATTTTCAATTGCTGGTGGAAACACTGAAAATTCGAAAAAGTTTTGATGCTTGAAGGAGGTGGAGGTGGTGTATAGATTAGGGGAAATGCGACAAAGTGCAATGGAAATAGATTCAGCGAATGTGAATGCGAATAAATAATGACAAACAGAAATCATCAGTAGTGAATGGAAACGTGCATAAAATCGCATTTTCTTTTGACGATTTTCTGAAAATGTGGTTAAAATTTGCATTACATTTGGATGGAAACCCAGCTAATGACCGAATCGAGAGGTTGTAATCACAGAGTTGTGGTTGTACTGGAAAAACTGCGTGCGTGCGTGTGTGAGTGATCCACCTTGCGTCTGTTTCTCCACCCAGGTGTTGATCTCCACCCTGGCCTCCTCTGCTTTGTGTTGGAAGTCCACAGACTGGAGCTCTGCATTGTAGTACTTCCTGGTTTCGTCTAGGAACTCCTGGAAACAACCAACCAATCCACAACATTCAGCATTATGTAATCATTTAGCATAATCCCTGTAGCTGGATGATAAATAAGCCCCGTTAGGAAAGTCACATGATGAGATGATGAGCCAGTGTACTTTTGATTTTAATTGACGTATTCATGCCATCACTCATTCATCCTCGCGATATGCTCAAAAGTTAGTGCTGGGCAACAATTCAATATAATCATGTATTGTCTTCGAGTAGTGTCATGAGGTCACAAAGTCATGAAGATGGTAACGTAAAACAGGAGTACCCACTTTTGTAGTCTAAACTAATTTGGAATAGAAATGGTGGCCTAAAATTATGGAAAACATGGTTTGAAATGGCAGAGAGAAATAAAATACTTGATTTCTGTCAGATACCATCCCTTAAATTACCATATACTTGCATTATATACATTAGGCCAGTTTAGAATGGTATTTTTAGTTGTAAGACTCACCTGAACAAACTGGAAATTCTGCTCTCCAGTACAGCCTGTTGGCCAGACTGAGGGAGTACAGCGCTCCTTGCTTGTTGAGCTCACTCAGCAGTTTGGAGAAGTTGGCGTTGACGTCATCCCCGCCCTTCTGGTGCTGCAAAGCCTAAGGGGGGGGGACACAATGTTAGACCACTGTCTGAGATGGAGAGGACGGATTGCGTAGCAGGTTGCCGCTTCCCCCATCAACCAGCAAGGTAGTTGTACAGCTGCGTTCCGCCACCCACATGCTTACACAACACAAACTAGAACCGAGTAAGTAACAAGTAACAAGAAATTGCCATTGACTTTGACATAGCCCACAGGCAAAGCAGAGTCAAACATTTGCAAGTGAAATATTGTAGAGATATTGTAGAAATACGAGAAGTTGTATTATTTAGATTCCAATGCATTGTTAGAATGTTCTGGTGAAGAGCTGAAGTGAGAAGTCTTCACCAGTTCAATCGGTATTGTAATAACAACGATTGTGGCTTCCTGTAGTTTTCATATAGAGACAGCAAGAAAGAAAACAAAAAGTCAAACAAAGCAAACTCAACAAGTCCAGATTTGGGGATGAAGGCCTCCCATTAGTAAAGAAGCAGCACCTTACACAGCATCCCATAGCGTCTCATAACATCCCAGAACATTTCCCGCTGGCTCTCTGGCTTGTCTGAGAATGTCATAGCAGAGCAACGGAAGAGAAGAAAGGAGCCATGTTATTTTTGGGGGGTTAATAATGCCTTTTTTAAGTCCCTTAAAAAGTCCCCCTTCACCGGCCACACCAACCAGCCACCTGTTAGTGTAAGGTAAGCTAACTGGTAGAATATGGTTCTGTTTGACAGGTTTTTGGTCCTGTTACCATCTTCTGGAGCAGAAAGGGTGGCAGATTTCCGTGACTCATCTGCTGCTGCATCTGCACCTGCTGGGGCGCTGCCTGTCGCGGCCCCTCGGCCTTGGAGAAGCAGAGCACCTGGAGGTGGCAGTGACTTGTGATCATGAAGCTGGCTGGGAAGTTCAACTGTGTGCATGCTGTGTGTGTGTGTGTGTGTGTTCACAAGAAAAAATGCAACTAAACAGTTGAGGTCATGAGGATGGCTGCGCGGTTCAACAGGGTGTACACTTTCACACTACTGTGTGTGTGTGTGTGTGTGTGTGTGTGTGTGTGTGTGTGTGTGTGTGTGTGTGTGTGTGTGTGTGTGTGTGTGTGTGTGTGTGTGTGTGTGTGTGTGTGTGCGCGCTGTGAGTATTTACAAGCACACATGCATGTGCAAAAAACCCCAAAACATTCCTGTCAATAGGCCACGGAATGTGTAACCTAAATGTTGGTCAACAGGTTATAGTTGGTCAGCAGATCATAGTTAGTCAATGGGGTTTTTCCCTGGTGACTGCCCCTTGCAGTCATCTCCCATACCTCAGCTTCTTCTTTCTTTCTTTCTTTCTTTCTTTCTTTCTTTCTTTCTTTCTTTCTTTCTTTCTTTCTTTATTACACATTTACACTAATGCACACACATGCCTTATTTTACTGCTAACAACGAACAAAAAGGAGCCTCAAGCTCTTGATAACAACCAACTAGATAGAGAACACCTGTCCATACACCAAGGACTAACCCCACCATGGTTGTGCAAGCATTAGGAATCTGAATCGACAGTTAAAGTGCCAATGTGTAAGATTTACTAATATATTTATTTAAGAGGGAGGGGCTGCGTTAAGACCAGCCATTGCCTACACGTCTATAGGTTCAGATTGGAGTCCTGTAAATGAACAAAATACAAAGCACAAAGAGTAGGTACAAAATCTAACTACAAACTAATTACAAGCACAGCAGCCACAGAATTGTGCAAGTAAACGTGTGTGTGTGTGTGTGTGTGTGTGTGTGGGTGTGGGTGTGGGTGTGGGTGTGGGTGTGGGTGTGATGTTGCTATAGTAAGACAAAAAAGGGAGTGGGGGTTCAGAGAACAGTCTGCGTTGTGCTGACAGTGTGAAAAAACTACAATGATTCATACTATAAAAATGTGAATAGGTTTGCATGCTGTGAAGCCTCACAGATTCATCTTTGACTTTTAGTTTACAAAAGGGGCAAGTCGTCCACATGAGCATGTTATCATATCATGTTATCAATCATGTCACCAACTGTGGAATGTTTCTTAAAGAATGGCCCCACCCTCAAAAATGGAAATGTGATGCAAAGCATTTAATTTATTTCCTCTAATTACAACATTCCTGTTGTTACGAACGTTGCACCAACGTTACACCATTATTGCTCCACCAACAAGAATGATGCCCACTTCATTTCACTGCATCTGTGTAATGAACCCGTACATTACTGTGTAATTAGTTAGATGTGAACTTGCAACCACAATTTTATTTATTATAATTATACAAAATCTTTTTACATCAATACTTACACACATATAATGTGTGTGTGTGTGTGTGTGTGTGTGTGTGTGTGTGTGTGTGTGTGTATACCTCTGACATCTGTGTGGCGGTGTTCCCCCTGGCCCCCAGCAGCACCATGGCCAGGGCCGAAGAGATGCTGAGAGGAGAGTAGAAGACATTGCCGGCCTTGTTGTCCTCGCTGATCTTTTTGAACAACGCCAGGGAAAAGGCGGTGTTGGCCTCGGCCAAAGGGGTTGATGATGATGATGATGCCATTGTGTCTGATACAAAGAAAGCGCAAAGGTTTGTCTTAATAACATCACTTTAGATCAGGGGTTCTCTGCCTTTTTCAAGCCAGGGACCCCTTACAATGGATACATATTTACAAGGACCCCCTACCATTGTTATAGTTCGCAACCTGAATATAACCCATTGAACGTGTACCCGAAAAATATATATATTATCCTTGTATTACTTGCCAGGGAAATGTATTAATACAATGCTTTGGAAATCTTGTGCGCCCCCTAGTGGCTCAATGAACTGTCAAGTTATGTCCCCCTTTGAAAAAAATGACACTGTGAATAATTATCTCAGTATCTCAGCTTGTTTTGATTTTACAAGTTTCTATTTTTGATACATTATGTAGGGGTTTTATTCAATATTTCGCGGACCACAGCTTTAGATAGCCTTGCTAACAAACGAGCTGTCATTTCAATTGCTACCATTGTAAAGCAAATGTTTTAATAATCCTATGACGTTAGCATTTCACATGTCAGACAGTGATAACTATTCTCATCAACCGTTTATTTCTCATTTACTCAAAACTGGGTCAAATTACAGTGTCCATTACACTTTCCACAATCCTTATTCTACTCAGTTTTAATAAAGTCATGGACCATATTGTTTCAACGCCATATAAGACTACTTACAAATGAGTGTGAGTGTGCGTCTGTCCTTGCCAAGTGACCAGCGAAAGGGAAAAGAGGTGTTAGTAGATAATCTCGACGGTATGTGTTGACATGAAGTTGGGAAACGCCTACACCATGATAATGCCCATCCTCCATTATTTAGCACCCCAACCGGCCCACCCCAACTATCACTTTACTTCCGCGTTTTGACTTCTACGGCAAGCCGAATGGGGGAAGTACGTGATTGTAGTGATACGGTTATTAAAAACTGATTGTTTTACTTTTTTATATACCACACAATGTTAAATATCCAGGACATTTCCATGTGTACCAACTGCCCTGTCTTTCATCCAAGTACAATAGACAGGTGTGCAGCTTTTTAAACAAATAGTGTTTTGGTGCTATTCCTGAAGGCAGCAGCAAATAAGTTGTATTCCGAGTAGACGTCCATATTTAAAACGTAGATCATATCATAGGTATGATGGATACATGCCTTATCTCCATCCTCAAAGCGTGAAATGTGTCATTTACTATTGCTGTGACATTTAAAATATTGATATTAGCCTACCTTGGAAGAAGTGAAAGCTGATAAGTCTAAGCTGAAAAAAGCAGTATTGAAGCTTTGAATGATTTAACTGTGGGTACTTTGTTGTACGCGGATGATATTGTTCTGCTGGCTGAATCGGAGGATGATTTACAGAATAAAATAAAAAATAAATAAAATAAAATAAAACTTTACAGACCTGGTGTTGCAGATGGAGTCTGCCCATAAATCAGAGTACAACACAGATAATTCATTTTAGAAAAAAAGGTGTCCCAAGAAGTGAGAAAATCTTTACTTTTTCTGATAGGCCTATGCCATTAGAAAATACATCTGTTTATAAATATTTAGGATTTCCACTTAATTTATGAATTATGAAAATGGAATTAAACTCCTGGCTGATTCAGCTGGCAGAGATTTGGGTTCCGTTGTTAACAAGTTAAAAATATGTAAAGACCTTGGTTATTCTACTTACTCTCAATTGTATGATTCCTTTTGTTTCTCCCATTGTGAATTATGCTGCTGGCGTATGGGGATTTAAAGAAAGAAGGATTTCAGATGCAGTACAAAACAGAGCTATACGCTGTTTTCTGGGTATTCATAAATATGTTCCCTCTTTGGCTGCTCCGGGTGACATGGGCTGGATTCCTGTATAATAAGGAGAAAGTGTGATATGATTAGACTGTGGAATCGTTTTATTAATATGTCAGATGACATGATCAATAAGAAGGTTTTCCTTTGGAGTAAAGTCCAGAACTCTCCATGGGCCGCAGAGATTCATGCTGTCTTTGAAGAAGCCGATTTTCAGTATATCTATAGAAATAATTTATCATACAGCATAACCAAAATTAGAAAAAAGTTACTTCTCGGGTTCAATGAAAAATGGTTAAATGATATAATGTTAAAACCGAAATTACGGGACATATGTCCAAATCAAGCATAATTATGAAACAGAATTATATGTTAAAACAAATTTACCAAGAAATCAGAGATCCTTGATTGCCCTTAAGAATGGGAATCCTTCCCCTGGCACTTGAGGTCGGCAGATTTAAAAATATCCCAGAGGAACAGAGACTTTGTGAACTTTGTGATTTACGAGAAGTGGAGAATGAATCTCATTTTCTTTTATACTGTCCCTTCTATGATGAACTAAGAGTACCTGTTGTAAATGAACTGTTTGCTCAAAACCCTGAAATATTTTGGGGTAATGAAGATGCCAGGATGGAATGTTTGTTTACCTTTAATGTTCATATGTTAGCCTCTTGTGTTACTAAAGCCTGGATGAATCGTCAGGATGGTTTATATTGTTAATGTTAGTATTGTTTAGCATCTACTTTTGATTTTTGGTCAGTCTGTTTTATAATGGTGTCTTGTAAGCCCTTGTGGACTGGGCATGCTAATGCATGACACAATAATAATAAAAAACTAAACTAAACATAAAGAGTATATCATATAAAACGCAAATATTAATGCTTATTGGAAAGTCTGGCAAAAATGAATATAATCAAACCGAATTAAGCATAGCATTTATTACATTTATTTATACGTGATGATGATGCACAATGGAAACATTATGGGTGTCCTAGATTGTGATTATTCAAACATTCCTGAGGTGTGAAACTATATACCCTAATCAACTAATAGAAAGCAAAGGAATAGCAGTGTAATGACAAAACCATCCTAATATTTCTCTAATGTTACAAAATTGGCCAATGACAAAATGTGAAAAATATACACAAAACAAATACTGTTAATAAAATGACTTTTGTGCAAACTCCCCATACAGATTAATATGGCAACATCTTGTATATGCAATATATATATGTGTATGCTATTACTAAAGACAATTCTATGGAGCTACAGCTGTTTAATGCATGCATAGTTGTGTGATAAGTGACAAAAACACATCTTGGCAAGAGCATTTTCAAGAGTTTCTAACGATAATAAATTGTACTGTGTATACGTGTCCGTTACATTATGCTATAGAGATCTAAACATACAAGGGATAACGACTAACAACATCTTGCTCACGCTTTGTATACAATATATTGAGAAAAATCCCTTTTCCGATTGGTAAATGCAAACTGGTCCAACAGTGCGAGTTTGCTTGGTCACTCATTGGGGTGCAGTCGAGAGGGGGGCCAGGCAACATAGGCAACTTTTGGCGCAGAAGGCTTGCAGAACATGCTGTCTTATGTGCGTAGTGATTCAGGAAGTTACACTAGAAAAGCTTGCTTCATGGGGTCAGGTGAAAGTCCGGCTCAGGATCTTGAGGAACCTTGTGGTCTATCTGGTACTTCTTTGGGTGCTGGACGTTGAGTTCCCCCCGTAACCCCAAGCTCCCCCATCGTGAACAATTAGACGGTTCCCAGTACAGCAGCCGGAGGGGGGCTGGTATTGTTGTTGGGTGGGGTGAGGCCCATGGAGGTGAAAAAGCCCACCACCTGGGCAGGGATTTCAGCCAACACACTCCCTGCCAGAGCCTCTGGGGGGGCCTGGAGACAACACATCAGGAGTGAGTGTTTGATATCATACACAGAAGACAAGAAATACAATTTAAAAAAAACACTGAACAGCTACATAGTTAAGGGACGAACTTGAAGAAGGCTCGGCGGTCTACATGCACTGAATTTATGATTGCTGTAATCACAGCTGTCTAGCTTCAGCTTCAAGTTCCTGGGTATGTATATGCATTAGCCATGGGACAATATAAACATTTTCATGTCACAATTATCCTGGCCAAAATAATAGCGATTCCCGATAATCATCAAAATATGCTTTGAATTCTTAAAATGGCACTAAAACAAAATGGAATCACTTTACCTTACATTATGTTAAGAAACAAATATTTGTATTGCATAGATGGGACTTTTTTTTTAGTGACCATCCTTTTCAGTGAAAAACAAATGGGAAGCCGCCTCCAAGTCTGAGCCTTCAGCCATGGTGTCAGGCTTTTGTGATGAAAGCTGACACTACATACATGAGCTAGTTCAAATAGCGCATCAGATAGCGCAAACATCTATACACAATGGAGGACTTTAACCCTCTTGCCTTCGATTGACAATCATACTTTGAATCGGAGACCATAATCGGTTGGTACACAGACACGTTTTTACAATGCCGCTACCCAGCCATGCTATTTTTTTCAACATCATTGTCAGAGCTGAATAACAATTCATTATTAAAAAAGGAGTACTCTAGAGTGTGTGTGTTGATAACTGGTTTATCCTGCCATGATGCAGGATAAACCAGTTATCAACAACACACACTCCACACAGGGCAACTGATGTCTCCTTTCTACATGATAAAAAAAAGATCTCAAAAACCACTTCGGAATGGGAAAGGGGGGGCACTCATGGAGACATGCAGCCACCCCAGCTGACGCTACTGAGCATGAGGACGTGCAAGGCGTGCAAGGTGCAATGACGACAGCCATGCAAGGAGAGAGAAAGCGTTCATTCACATGAGGGTTAATGGACTAGCGCTCAAAGCGACGGGTTAGGGGTTTGTTTGCTGTTGTTGTTGTGGTTGTTGATATAAAGAACTGAGGTACCCCCTAGGATGCACTGGCCTCATTGGGAGGCTTCAGCCCAAATAGACCGAAGAAGGTGGCCACTTGCTGCGGGAGCTCGGCCAGTACACTTTGGGCAAGAACCTGGCTGGGTGCCTGTAATGACACGGATACACAGGGCACACAGGTGAGCTAGGTGTGCACCGGTTCCGAAGACCGGCGTAATCCTAAAACACAGACCGGAAGTAAGGGGGTGGGGACAGCGTTGGCGGGCGCCATTGTCTTCAAATCTAAATTCAACAAACAATCTGCCGGTGGTTAGGAGCAAAGCATCATCCATGCGGTTAACTTACAACCTCAGATTTTTGTCTCCATCTACTTACATTCTTGAAGTCCCTGAAAGGCACAAACTGGACGATGTCCCGCATGGCCGCCTCGCCGGTCTGCGAGCGCAGGCGCCCGTCGTCCCCGTCCAGGAACTCCATGGCGCTGAAGTCGGCCCCGCCCACGCCGATGATGATGATGGACATGGGGAGGCGGGAGGCATTGACGATAGCGTTGCGCGTCTGGTCCATGTCCGTGATCACGCCGTCAGTGATGATGAGCAGCACAAAGTATTGCTGTGAACAGAGTGGGACTGTTATTAATTGTAGTTTAGGAAGCATTACTCTGACGTAAAAAATAGTGATAGAAAAACAGAAGAGGGTACTTCGGACACAAGCCGTAACCAAAACAATCAAAAAACGTCATTTGAGCATTTGTCTGTGTATGAGGGGGCTGAGCGATATGGCCAAAAACATCTATCCCAATAGAGGTCAATTACTATCGTAATGACGATATACATCATGATAAAGCGTGTTTGCTGGTAATTTAAAAAAAAAAATATATATATATATATATATATATATATATATATATCAAAAAATAGTCTGTATAACAACCACATGGTAAAGCCTATTTTTGTGTACTCCTATGTAAATTCCATAATTGACAAATGAGAAGTACTTATTTCCTCATTAGTATTTCCTCATTTTTTCCATCACCTTACTGTAATGCAGCCTTTAAAACCAGGAAAAGACAACACTTACGCCACATCACATATCACGATATATTGCCAAGCCCTACTGTGTATGCCACAACTTTGCGACATTTGCAGTCTGAGGCGATGTACTCACCGATGCAGTGGTCTGCTGGATGGCCTGTTTTGCAAAGCAAGCTACATGGTTGATGACGGGGGAGAAGTTGGTGGGGCCATAGAGCTTCACCTGGGGCAGACACACCCGGTAGGCCTCCACCACCCCTGCCACCCCTACACAGACACACACACAGTTTGGGCACATAACCTCTTGTTTAGGGAAAACACATGGAAAAAACATGGTAGACCAACGCCTGCCATAGCTTGTAAGCAGTAACCTACCAGGACAGAAAGGACTCGACGGGTTGAAATTCAGAGGGAACTGGTGAGAAACCTGTGACGTGGAAACATAACAGAATTTTAAAAAGAAGAGCCTTGCTGTTCAATTTTGAACTATCAACTGAACGAACTGTTCTGTAGTTAGCACATTGTGATGTTAGTTACCTGCCATGTGGGAGGAATCTGCGCCCCAAAGCCAAAGGCAGGAAACATCTTGTCACTGTGTAGGACACACAGAAATCATTAAAACTGTGTAGGACACACAGAAATCATGAAAACACACAAGGTGAAAAGTTAATTATCTATAACCAAATACTATGTTGTTTTGGTGAATTTCTGTCAGAGTACACAGACCCTTTCAGGACATAAGATGGGACTGTACTTTATTGTCCATTTTCATTTGTTTTTTCAACTAGCAGCAGAACATAGCACATCACACTGAAGGATAAAAATGGACAAAAGACTAGTATTAGTGTGTGTACATTGAGATAAGACACGACATATCGCATTACATGTTGATTGGACTAAGCTATCTGGTGTGATAATCAGAATGTTATACGGTATATATATATATATTATAGCCCTTAACCTATAGCCCTTAACCTTAAGGACTATAGACGATATATTTAGCCACAAGATGTCGCACTAGAGCAGCAGCATGCAAACCACAACAATTGGGAGTGTTCTTTACCTTCTTAAGTCATCTCATGCATGGCGCGTGCGTTATTATGAACGCGCGGCCGGCCAGTAGTTGTTTGCTGCTATATTAATGTTCAGGATATCGTCTATAGCCCCTTTAAACCTTATGTATCAATCACTGTGATCGATGGTTTCAACAAAGTTACTATGTTATAATACATTGCAACATGCACGCGCAACGCGTGTCCCCTCCCCTCCCGGCTCCATTCAGTAAGACCCGGTGCGTATTTCTGAACAGTCTATACAGGACAGCCGGACAGACACAGCTAGAGAGAGTGCAGGGTGGATCACCTGTCGTAGTCCTGGATAACGTTGCCCACGGACCATGTGGCTGTGAGGTACTCATTAACGCCCTGTGGGCTGATGTAGTGCAGAGAGTCCGGAGACCTGGGGTCCCCGTTGGACGCCGTGAAGTCAACGGCGACCTGAAGAAGGGAGCCAATGAATTAAGAGCAGAGGGATGGATCGGGGAGACGCATTTAGATGAACATTGCGGCACTCAGCCCACAATGAACACTTGGGACATTCAAATCAGGTTTATTCATACTACGCATTATATGTATTGCACTGAAATGGTGTCAACAACACAGGAGACAAACAACTTACAGTAAAGTTGAGCTGACAGCCTCCCATGATGTAATCCAAGAAGCTGTACTGCTTCTTCACCTGAAGTACAAAATGGAGTCTTGAATTACTGTGCATTTTACAGTACGTAAGATCTAACAAAACTAAACAAACAAATGCATTCAAGGAAAGGAGAACTGGCATTGTACCTCACAAAGCTTCACGCTTATGACGCCAGAGTTTTTGTAGCCCTTCTTCTTCTGTTTCTTTTTGCTGTTGATGCAGTCGAACTCTGCCTGAGAAGAAGAAACAGCGACCGCACATGCATCAGTATCCATGAAAACTAAAGAGAGGGAACCAACACTGTCATATATGTCACACACACACACACACACACACACACACACACACACACACACACACACACACACACACACACACACACACACACACACACACACACACACACACACACACACACACACACACACACACACACACACATCTCTGACCGGAGAGCTTCGAGACGCTTCCTGGAAGCGCTTCAGCGTGCCCTCGCAGGATCCAATGAGGTCATGTGATCCATCGTTGTCGTAGTCGTAACATTCCACCTGGGGGAAGATGGCAGAAACTAAACCAGTCAACGGGCTTGAAACTATTGGGCAGGTAGGTGACATGCAGCACATGCAAACATCATGCAAGAACATTAAACCAATGTCAATTTTCACTGCAGCCATTAGTTTGAGTTACGTGTTTATTTTCCTTCTCTCCAAATTATTTTAATCCGCAGAGAAAACATCTCGATTCTAGCTATTATTCTAAATTATTTCAAAAACATTTTAGACAAAAGTGATGGCTATAGTGAAAAAGTCATATAGTGGACGTTTACGTGCTGGAGTAAGCAATCAAAAAGAAACATTGTGTGGGATAAAATGAACTCAGAAACTGAGTAAGATGAAGAAGGCTCTCTAAGATGATGGCAGCCCAGACTCACTTGGAAAAAAGTCTAATGGACCGATCACAATGTTGAGAATCTGGTAAAAGCAACCCAGTGAGTCATTTTACCGCTGTTCCTTCCACTATTCACCCTTCTACATGTGCACACACACGCGCATGCACACACCTCACCCGTTAAGTGACAGAAACAAGTCAAATGAAGACACAAGAACACCTCAATGCCCAACTTACATGTTCAGCACCGCTGGTAGACACACCTGCTCACTTCCAAGGTAGGAAATCCACAAAAAAGGGGGCCAACGTACTTATTAGCACGTCACGGTCAATTCATTTTTACCAGAGGCCTCAGTGCTCAGATCAACTAAACACATGCCTAAATCTGTGTGTGCCTGTGTGTGTGTGTGGGGGGGGAAGGTGACACCAAGCAAAGCAAAAATCAGCCACCACAAATAAAATGATTAATTTCAAGTAGGATCCTGATTAATTATTAGCAAAAAAAACAATGCAACCCTGCGCCAATGATCCAGCAGAAGCAGGAGAAGCTTGTTGTGTTTGTACTAGAGCTGCGAGGGGAGAGAGGGCGGTCACTGTACCTTGATGGGTTTCTCCATGTCTCCACCACAGAGCGACTGCACGGGGATACGGAAGGGCTTCCATGTTGGATTCAAGTTGTTGTTCACCACCTGGGAACATGGCATTCATCTTGGCTGTAGTATCTAAAGTATCTAGTATCTGCTGTATACCATGTCATTACAAGACACCAATCTAGGAACTATTAGCCGCTTTCAAATAGACCCACCTGATTCAGTTCACTCTCTTCATTATCGACATAACTGTAGCAGAGACTGCTTTCTTACCAATTGTCAGATGTGCACAATCTAGGGTTAGGCCATAACTTTGATAGACTAGTACAAATAGTGTATGAGACTGTTCAGTTGTGAAACTTGAAACATACACTTGAAAATACTTTTCTGTTAAGTAATCCCTGTATTTAAAATACAAAACATGTATTTGTGGAGTGTGTGTGTGGTTGGCCCAAGTGTGGCGTGTGGCAGGAGCAACTGCCACAGTATACTTCTGTTATTATCCACCAAATGCACGTGAGGGTGTTCTGTCAAAATACAACAACAGCAAAATCTGTATACCTCTGTCCTGTGAGCTAGCTGCCACCCAGTTTCTGTCTGCTTGTAAAACTCCAAGTAAGGGTCAGACTTTCCAAAGAAATCCTAAAACAAAAAAGAGATGGAAAGATATTATGAGACTGCAATTCTCCCTGAAAAAAACGGCAGCTTTTTTTCCTTCATGTTTGTGAAGGCACAAGGAGCTGTTGCAGTCACTTCCCCAAAGGTAATGATGGTCCGCACCTTGTTATCCAGTTTCCTGGCTTCCACCTCGAAATTGGCCACTCTGTTGTCATTTATTTCCTCAGCCATGATCTGTGGGGTGACACAGAAGGAGCAAAACCAATGGGTCAGGGATGGAAGCAGGCGATACGACATGGTACCTTTATTTCTTTATTCATCACTCACCGTGATGGTCCCTTTCCCTGCAGCGGTCGAGTTCTTCAGAAGCAGTGGTCGAGTCAACTTTCTGCTGGACACCACCTGCGCAAGCGGAGCACACCGGTGACTTAATAGCAACGTTTTACTACCCCTCTCAAAACACACCCTCACCCTCAGACATGTGCCCGAGCGTGTGTGGCCCACAGAAGCAAAAACAAGCAAGCAAACAGGGGACCTGGTACGACATGTGGGCTCTGATTTCACAGTAGAGATAAGCTATACGGATACATACATGGACAGTAGGTGCTGGGTTAGGGGAAAACATGTTTTGAAGGTAGAACCCGCACACCGAGATATCATTTAGACTTCTTTAGGTGTTAATCAGACAACGTTTAGGTGTTAGTCAGACGATCTTCGTCAGCTCTGATTTCACAGCCAGTGGATATCTGGTTGTGTTGCGTGTACATGGGTCATTCTTTGATTATCGTCCATTTTGGTGTAGAAACCTTTAGAACAGGCGTCTCCAACCTTTTTTCCTCAGAGCTACTTTTACAAAATAAAAATGGCAGAGAGCTACTCATGTTTTGTAACATTTATTATCCGCGAAAAGTTGCCGTGGACTTTGGTGAAATGACGCTCCACATTACACCTTTTACCGACCGACACGCTGGCACCGCAGATCAGACACACACACTTGTCGTTAACGTTTGTAAAACAAAATTCTGCCTCCCACTCTTGGTGAAAATGGTACGTTTTAACCCGCTTGTTGTTTAAGTTTAGAACATCTAATACATATTTAGAAAAATGTATTGATATGGTTTATTGAGAGTGAGTGCGTCTGGTTGTGTTGTGCGTCTACATACACGTGTTGTGTTACATTCCACTACAGGAGCAAATAGACAGACAGGCCTCACCTGGCCAAAGGTGCACTCCAGCTGTCCCAGGAAGTCATCGTCACTCAGGTCCACCGTTTTATTGTCTATGTCATAGATGCCAAACCGCAGCTTCTGCACGATCTCAAAGTAGTAGTCGACGACAAATTTCTTGGCAAACTTGGGGCATAGGCAATTCTGGACCTTCTCCGTGCGACCAACCTGTTGAAATACTAGACAATTTTCTGCCGTTCTTTGCGACATGGACATTTCAACACGGCCATGACGAAAGAAAATTGTTTTTAGTCGAGGCAATAATGGCAGCATATGAGCCAAACAATCAGGCAAATGTTTCACAGACCAGGAAGGGCTACGTTTAGGAAATACATCATCTAAACGCTTACTTATTCATTACATTCCTGGGTGTGCAGTACAAAAGTCAAAGCTGTATGCAAAGCAAAGTGTATGTCAATGGTCCGAAATGTCCATTCACTTTCGTTTTTCGCTATACATCCTTTTGTCCTGCATCCATCACTGAAGGTGTTGCAGGTTCAACTCATTACACCAATGCATGTCCCCATTTAAACCCTCTTGAAGTAACAGCCTACTACTACTACTACTACTTGTACTGACCTCAAACCACTGGCCCTCCTTGCTGCTCATCTGCAGCACACACAGGGGGTCCGACTTGGAGCCAATATCTTTGTCCAGGAGATGCTCACAAGACACAGTCAGCTCCACCTTGGTCACACACTGAGCAGCAGCAGCAGCCATGACTGGTAATACACACAAGCTACAGGGAGAGGGGCGCGTCAACCACCGTCCAAAGCAAAGCGACTGCCGTCCTCACTGTGCGTCGTTGCGAGTGTACGTATAACAATTACACATTACAGGGTATTACGTATGCATCACAAGTAGCCTACACACAAGTCAGTGTGCATCACGTGGTGTTTAACGTGACGTAAACACAGAGCCTATGAGCCTGTATTGCCAAAGAGGAAACCGCGCGAGACGGCGTTAAACCATTAAACACACCGCGTCAGAGTCTTGTTAAAGGTTAAATGTGTATTAGTGAAGTTACCTCCTACCGTCAAATACTGAAATGGTGTTTGGTAAACGAAAAAACGAGTCACATCGGACAAGGGAGAAGTCAACGTTGGTCCCCGCAGCAGTTAGGACATGTAAACCCCGCCCTGCACGAGCCCTCCTCCTACATGTACTGATGTACCGTAATACTGCTAAAAGCATAAGCTGCCCTTTGATCTCATCATCAAAGAGAGGATTCCCTAACATGAACATACCCGCTTCTTCAGTAGGCGCATAAACTTAAAATAATAATAATAATAATAATAATATTATTATTAATAATAATTGTATATATATACAGTTATTATTATTATTATTATTTATTATTATTATTGCTAATAATAATAATAATAATATATATATACAATTATTATTATTATTATTATTATTATTATTATTATAGCGCCCCAGCGCCCATAGGGCGCCGCCCTCCCACCGACCTGCCTGCCTGTTTTTATTTGTTTTAATTTTTTTTAATATAATCTCTCTTACATTAGTATACATTAGTAAAGTACATTAGTAAAAAGTAATACTCCAAAACCCATTACGTCAATGAACAACCTAGCTTATACATTAGACCCCTTCCCAACAGATTGCTGAAGTATATTGAATGGTTACTTTAACCAGGTTATTCCTCAAAAGGATGTCAACAACAAACAATGTGAACTACGTTGTTACTGAATAAAGTAAAATATGCACTGGGGTTTATACTTTATGATGATACAATACAGTCAGTCTTGTTCTAAAATGTATTGATAATGACATAGACAGGCCTACTGGGTTATAAAGAAGTGTTAGAGTTCAACGAAAACACTGGATTACTTTAAGGTACTTTGAAATACTTCAAAAAGAATTAAACTGGAAATTGAATGATGTCTTTTGTTAGACCTCATGCAGTCACAGCAGTGAAATAGCATGCACTGTGTTAGCATTAGCTCATTAGCACAAGCTGTAAATGTATTTGTATTGACTATTCTTGTCTTTTCAACAAACAAACCCACACACAAAGAAGCACGTGTGGAGAAAACTTCCTACAATTGTTGTCTCCACCTGCTTGAACTCCATTCACATCACAGACGCTTTTGTTGGCAAAAGCGTCTTTGTCTGACCAAAGCAATTTAACAATTAAGCAACAATAAACAAATCGCTATCTAGCTATCTATTTCAACCAAACTTATGGCTATATTAAAAAGGAAGTGAGATATGGCGTTGTCTGGGCAGGACTGATACCACGCAGTCCACCCTCCCCCATGGGGACACGCCCACTGATAGCCCTGGCAGACCCAGGGCAAAATCCACCAGTTTCTTTTAGCAAGCAAGTGAACTGTTTCAACACAACACAATGGATAATATAAATATAAAAAGGAACCCAATTGTGGGCTTGTTCTAATGGTACACACGCAACACTTCGGCTGCATCAGGTTTGCTGTACATTGCAGTAACTACCGCGCTTCCGCAGGGTCCTTTAGGTCCCACTACCTCAGTTTGGTGAGGGGGGGGGGGGGATTTCCCTGAACTCTTGAAAAGAGCCGTGGTTGACCCCTGGACCTCTGTGGACGAGAGGTAGAGGAGATTAAAATGAATAGTACCTAACATAAAATATCAGATGGAAACATGTTATGCCTACCAAGCATCATATGCATAGAGATCATGAGGGGGGTATCAGGGTGGCCGTGGCCCCCCATGGCCCCCATGGCAGCACCACTGTCTCCTCCCTGTCAAACAAACTTCCAGTTTGAACCATTGTACCATTTTAGTGGAGGTGTTTATCTCATTTATTATAATATTCTAAATATTCAATAAGGTTTTTTCTGTACTGTTTATGTATATATATACTGTATATGTATGTTGACACTTTTTAAAGTAAGGTCTTGAAGTATAGTATTGAAGTATTGCTGAGATGTCTTCCTCGTTTTATGAGATCTGTGGAGACATTGACTGTCCTTCCAGCCATAGTATGTATAAATCAGAATTTACATCCCTAGGATTTTCACCACTCTTACGGCTGTCCTTCTGTTTATACATGTTTAACATGCATTTTTAACTGATAGACGTCCCAAAAGATATCTATCAGTTTTAGTTCAGTTAAAAAAATTGTTAATTTCGGTCCCCTTACCCTTAGAACATTTATAATTTTGAGACTTTCCCATTTCCACCTCCTATATTCAGCGAGTTAGTATAGCAGCAGTTAGTACAGACGTTCATAAAAGATGGAAGACTCTCTTGTTTAATTGATTTAAACGGTCCCAAATCAAATTGTATTTCTAGTTTCTTTCTGTTCTTTAAATGTCCTTTAGTATAAGATGTTAGTATGATTGTCAGTCAATAAGTCGGATGTATTTACACTCCATCATTAGGCAATGATAAGGTTCTGTGTTGTCTATTGGGATGGAGTCATCTGTCTTTCCTCCAACCCTGGGAACAAAGTCAGCCGAGCCAGTGGGTACCGTGGGCCGAGACAGTGGGTACTGGCACATATTTATTCAGTATCAAAAGCATGTTAAGCGGCCCGTCAAAGCCCTGTCCAGAATTACATGTACAGTTTATACTGATAGGAAGGAAGGGACAGTTACCAACACACAAATATAATAAAGAATAACACCAGTTTAACAGACTAAACTGGACATTATAATACTGAGCAAGGACTAAAATTAGCATAATCCAGAGGCAGACACATTTACAAGTAAAAAAAAAAAAATTCTATATAGATGTCATTTTTTAAATTTTGTTTTATATTTCATCAATGGAAAACATTATAAGACACTGTTGGACATAATAATAGAAAACAATTATTTTTACTCCCATTGCATTTAGGAAGATACTACCAAGACCAGTTTCCTTTAATTACAGTACATGCTAGATTAAGTGCACAATCTAAATGTTTAGTGCCATGGCAATCATACATTTTCCCTATATGATCTATAGGAAAATATATACCCTATATCTTTGCAATATTTGGATTCAAAACAGTTTATTTGTAGAAGATTAGTACGAACATGTTAACATGCAGAAACCCTGAATATTGTGTAATCTCCCTAATCACAAGACTAGGCAATATGTTACCAACCGAATGGTTACTGGCTCTCCACTGTAAACATGGCTAATGTGCAGAATGATTGGAGCTGGCTGAAACCATTCTGAATGTGTGGTTATTAAGGGTAGCTTCCTCACTCAGGGCTATACATCGAACGTAACAAGAAGAAATGGCATTGCATAACATTGCAGAAACAAAATGTAATCAATTTGTGGCACATGCATGTTAATCTGAGTACACAATAAAAAGATCATCTTTGGGGGTTAGGATGATAGATTCTGAGTGGTTTTAGCAGGGTACAAAATTAGCACCAGCCACAATATGCAAGTGGCTGGTAGATTTGCTTCACTCACCAGTCCAAAAAACAATGGTAATCTAGAGTGGCTGGTAAAAAGTAAATGTTGCTCCCTGGTATTTAGGGGAAAAAAACAGATCAAGAAATGGTCAATAAAACCCTGAGACCCATGCATTTTTTTCTCATTCCTTTTCATATTAATTTGTGAAAAGAAGAGTCAGCAGAGTAAAAATGCAGTTCTTGGCGGACAGGATTCCTCTATTGTAGAAAAAAAATATTCAGCTGCATTATAAAGACGAAATGCATGAAAGATTAGATTATAAGAATTATCATGTTAGTGCTACAGGCAAGCTTGCCATGCTGTTACTGTTGTACATTTTATAAGTGTCCGGTAGGATATGGGGGGCGGGTTGGGTGTTCTCCAGAGATATCCAGTTGTTGAGACTGAGTCCACGTCATCGACGCCCCGGATCACCATGCGGCGCTGGGCGCTGAGGCCTGGACGTTTGGGGTGGTAGTGTTGGTCGTGGTCGTGTCTGCCGGCGGCGGTGGTGGTGGTGGCAGCTTCATGGTGCGAAAGAAGTCGACCACCTGACCCGGGACCTCGGCCAGGACGTTCTGGGCCAGCGCCTCCCGCGGAGCCTAGAGATGAGAAAAGGAGGTGAGGAGACGAGGAGGGAGGAACAGAGGAGGAGAGAGCGGGCAAGGGGTGGGGTGGGTGTGGTGCAGCAAAGACAGCAGAGTGGCGTGGAGAGTAAAATAACCTAGAGGAATCTTACAGATGACGGTGAACCTTACTACAAAAACCGGCTTTACAAAAAAAAAAAAGACAGTTCTCGACTGTTCGAGCGTTACACTTTTTTTCTTCTTTTTTTTTTACAGACTTGAAGCTAAACTTGTCCTCATAGCTGAATGGATGGGCCGGTCTGAGAGTTATTCATTACCACTCCGCCTTTCAGACACTTCAAAACTAAACTTTAAAAAAGGTATATGAATGTTCATAATCCAGATTTGAACTCAAAATTTGAAACCATTTCTGGCAATATTCCTACACTTTCAGATCTGGAACTTCAATATTGAAATATTTTTATATATTTTTCCACTTCCAGACCCTGTGCAAGAAACCTGGTAGAAATGCCTCATGTTTCGGCTTCAGCATGGGTTAATGGGTTAATGGGTACATGTAAAATGTAAAATATATAAACAAACAAGGCATAGAAGAAGAATGAGTGCTGTTGTGAGGTGTGCTGCAGTGGATTACACCACTTCCTAACTATAAGCTTCAGGTTACTTTATTTGTACCCTTAGAATTTATTAAGCCATGCAACAGCTCAACATGCAAGCCCTACTCAGAGAGCATTCATCTCGGTAGGTGGGGTAACTTCACTTTATACGTGCTTATTACGCGCTTATTATGAAATAAATTGCATTATTTTGAAGTAATTTTGCTTCTGTCCAGATAGACATCTTGTAATTGACAAGCAGATATTCGCGCTTCCCAAACAAAAACTGTTTTGAAGGTCTGTGAATAGGACCCCTATTTCACACCATTGTGCCAATAGACAATCTTGTCCGAATGTGTCAAAAACCCTTTCGTATCCCCACCACAATTAGTCGTTTTTAATCACAGAGAAGCACGTTACCCAGAGACGCTAATGCCGTCCAAATAGGGATTTATACACACAGAGGGGGGTTGCAAAGGATGAAAGCTGATCAAGGTGTAGCAAGCCAGACGATGGGGGTGCGCCTACACTTCTAGGCAGGGCTGGGTTCCGTGGGAGGCTTCAGCTTGAACAAATTGAAGAAGGAGGCCACTTGATCAGGCAGCTCTGCCAGTATACTTTGGGCAAGGGCTGGTGTCCCTGCCTGAAATTTGTTGTGTAGAAATTGAAACAAACACGTTACGCTGAAATCTCCCAATTGCCAAATAAGGCCTGATGACATTCCTAAGTACAATTTAACTAAACCTCTGTTGCTTCTGTTTTTTTAGAGAGGTATTGGATTAGCTCATGATTAGGATTAGCTCAAATTCATTCAAACGTGCGTTGCTGCTGTAACTGCTGCTTGATTTTAATGTATTGGTTCATTTGGGTTTTTGGGGTTTTCACAATTGATATTGAAAATATCTGATCACCCTTCGATAGCTTTAAATGTCTCATTATTATCCCAATGAGATGCCATGAATGTTTTAGCTTTGTCCGACAAACAGCTCAGAAAAAAATAAGTATTTATTTTATATTGGTTTGAAACTAAAGATTAAAAAAATAATTTGAACAAACAAATAATCGAAGGATAATCCATTTCTGTCAACAACCAACAAATCAAGTATTCAATCAATGGATTGGCAAAGAGCTTTAGCAGTATTTAAGGTGCAGAGACACCCAATCACAGAAACCACACACCTCTTGCGGTCTTCACTGCAGTTATTCGTGTGTGGTTATTTGCATGTGAAGCAAGGAAGCAGAAACCCAATCAGAAGTGATCAAACAAAACTCATGTTAAGACCTGGTGGGACTTCACAACCCTGCATCTCAAGGCACTATGTGAATATAGTGTTGGAGAATCGACACGAGGTCTGAACAGGGTCTTCATAAAAGCAGAGAAAGAGCAAACGTTAAAGGTTCTCCCTGCTTACGTGTTGGAACTGCCTGAAGGGCACAAACTGGACGATGTCCCGCATGGCCGCCTCGCCCGTGGCAGAGCGCAACAAGCCGTCGTCCCCGTCCAGGAACTCCATGGCGCTGAAGTCGGCCCCGCCCACGCCGATGATGATGATTGACATGGGGAGGCGGGAGGCGTTAACGATGGCGCTGCGCGTCTGGTCCATGTCCGTGATCACGCCGTCGGTGATGATGAGCAGCACAAAGTATTGCTGTGAAGTCAGGAAGACAGTAGGTTAGGGAAGTGTGGAATATAGGGTAACAAAAAAATAAAAAAATCTAGATGAGCCTAGATGAATGCTAATTAATTCTGTATAATCATGCAGATGCCATGGTAATGCCAATTCTTTTATGGAAAGTTTTGTGGAAGTTACATGCAACACCTAGGCCTAGCCACAACATGGATATGGTTAAGTAAGGTTAAACAAAAAAAAGCTATCCCTTTAAGGACGGACTTCAAACGTTGATCCCCACCCCCTCCACCATTATGAAAGATGCAAATTTGCCAGAGGCTTAGACTTAGAAAAACTTTAATGTCCTCCAAAAGGCAATTTGTGGTACAGCACAGAACACAGACAAACATCAAAAGCACATCAGACACACAAAAACAACAACATCCCAGATCATCCATAGCAGCCATCATAAACAACATTACAGTCCAGGCAGGCATTTAAAGTGCATGTCAATAACTGCACAATAACAAAAATAAATAGCAAGTACACTGCACATCCCCTACGTATCCATGTACATCACATCCCCTAGTCCATGTATTTCCCCGGACTACCCATGGCAACCGCATCTTTTGCCATGGGTAGTCATGGCAAAAGATGCAATGATTTATTCCCATTGCCATGGGAATAAATTAGTTTTTTGCTCGGTTGGTTCTGATCTTGGGGGTATCTATACCTCCGACCAGGTATAGTGGAACTCCACTGAAAGTAGATGGGATGTATCCATGCAGACCTTGTTTGCCTTCTCAGTCAGCCTGGTCAGGTACAGGTGGTACAGGTTAGCCTGCTGCTCCCCCATGATTTTCCCACAATTGTTCCTAATGTATTCCTATGAGTGATTTTGGAATGTCCATACCAGCATACAACACAATAACAAAGGATGCTCTTAATAAAAGATTTGTAAAATAGAGTGAGAACTTTTGGTAACACTTTAGATTAGGGACCACATATTCACCTACTTGTATATTAGTTATGAGCAAGACCTCACTTTAGAATGGGGAACATATTCTGAGTTAGAAAGACTTAATTTAGTTATTGAGTTATTTGGACACTATTAACACTTGTAATTTTGTGTTTTGTTACATGAGAATAGAACAACAATTTCCTTACTTCCCATCAATAAGTTGTAATGAGGAGGTTATTGAGGGAAAACTCTCTCTAGTTAATGGCCTCATAGTTGTTGAACATGGTCATGCAGAATAATGCATTAATAAGTGCTGTATAATGACTAATAAAGAGCTAATATGCATGCTAATAAGCAACTAGTTAATGGTGAATATGTGGTCCCTAATCTAAAGTGTTACCAAACTTTAAAAAAAATGTTAAGTTAAGTTAAGTTAAGTTTTCTAAAAAAGTAAATGCGCTGTTAGCCTTTCTTAAAAATAGCATCAGCATATTGATCCCAGGAGAGTTTGTGATCTATAATAAGGCCAAGATACTTATACTCCGTCACCACCTCAATCTCCTCTCCTCTCCTCTGATTCTAGATAGAGTGGGTGGTGGAGCATTGCGTCTAAAATCTAAAATCAGTTCATTGGTCTTGGACATGTTCAAATAGGTTACTTCCTTATTTGAGTGGGTTTACTTCCTGGCAGAAGTAAACCCACTCAAACCCACATTTGCGTGGGTTTACTTCCTGGCAGAAGTAAACCCACTCAAACCCATATTTGCGTGGGTTTACTTCCTGGCAGAAGTAAACCCACTCAAACCCACATTTGCCTACAACTGCTATTTGGCAAAAGCAACACAAGGATACGGTCCATACAATTGCTAGAAACTTTGACGAAACAGCTAAAGTACCTCTAATGCTCTGTTCCACCCAATGAATGACCTAATGTCTGTAAAAAGTACAGCCATTGGCAACCACACCCAAAAATAAGGGCCTCAGCTTGCCGGGCCACTCACCGAGGCAGTGTTCTGCTGCATGGCCTGTCTGGCGAAGCAGGCCACATGATTGATGATGGGGGAGAAGCTGGTGGGGCCATAGAGCTTCACCTGGGGCAGACACTGCTGGTAGGCAGACACCACCCCTTCGATGCCTGGAAACAGAAAAAACAAGCTCACTCACGACTCATTCAATTCAATACACTGAGGGATAGTGTTGAAGGAGCTCATTCATTTCTTTATCATGGCTGTGTAGTACTGTGTCGTAGCAGAAGGTACCAATATTCAATGCACGTTCCATGCTGTAGATGCCACATCGTTTCCAAGTGGTATAGTAATGTGTCTATTAATCAAACAATTATTTTGTTAAATACCTAGTCTAAATACTGGACGAAAGAAAATTGTTTTAGAGAGATGATTGGTTAAAAAAACATTTAAGTGATATAGTAATTATACTCGTAATATACTATACTATACTAGTAATGGTTTACCACCTTGAAGCAATTGGACCTATTAAAGCCAATATACAGAATCAAATGTAAGCAACAGTTGCTCTACATGCTAACCCTAAACTATGCAAATAATGACGTCAATGACTTTAACACCATCAGATCAAAGGTGCTAGGCAAATAAACATTAGCAGTCAGTCTTGTGTGCATACAGCCCTAAAGCACATGAATTAGCATGCACTGGCCCCAACGTACCTGCACAAAAGGGATTTGCCGGGTTGAAGTTAATAGGAAATTCATGGGACACCTGGGGGGAAAAAAAAAACACTGCACCTCAGTGAGGCCCTCTTCTGACTGATATGAATGACATGAAAAACCTTTATGGACAAGAGGAACCTTGGACGCTAAGCTAACCTGCCACGTTGGGGGGACTTGTGCTCCGAAACCAAAGGCTGGGAACATCTTGTCGCTGTGTTGGGGAAGGGAAGGGGGGGAAAAAGAAAGAGAGAGAGAGAATTATTTCATGTTGGGTATGGTCCAACCCCAAAACCACACACCCTGTTAGGATGGATGTGGGGTGGGTGGACATCATAATGCCGTGTTTATTCAAAGAGACTTTTGATTGTTTTAGATATCATTAAGGAGCATGTAGGGGTTAGGACATCGGGCTCAAGGGCGCCCACTGCGGACATTGAGGTTCCAACCCGGAACCTTTCGGTTAAGAGTCACCTCAACCGCTAGATCAGGGGTTGTCAACCTTTTTCAGGCTGGGCCCCCCCAAAACTGGTTCATTGCAGTCGGCCCAAACCCCCCCCCCCCCCCCTCGTAACACTCCTCGGACCTATATGGGGGTATTATTGAGACAATATTATTTGTGTGTGCGTATCTCAATCTGTGTACCGGTATTCACATTTGTGTTTGCGTAATAAGATCTGTCTGTCTGTATTCACATTTGTGTGTGTGTAAAAAAATCAGTGTGTCTGTATTCACATTTGTGTGTTTGTGATAGGATTTGTGTGTCTGTATTCACATTTGTGTGAATGTAAAAAAATCTGTGTGTCTGTATTCGTTTTGCAAGTAAAGACAAATCTGCAAATGTGTACAGAGATCTGTAAGTGTACACACATCTGTGAATGTGTAAACAGATCTGTACATGCGTACTGAGATCTGTAAATGTCTGTCATCAGTTATAACTCAGACGGGAGCTCTGATTGGCCGTCTTTTTACACGTGGATTTTGGCACACTTCTGCCGTGCAGATCTGCAAATGCGATCCGTGTGTAAAAACTATTTGTCTGTAACTTCACGCAATACAGTCTACACACCACTAGTCGGCGTGTATATGTACAGACGCCCCAGTCACCAGATCAACAAGTCAACAATGAATTTAGATGAATCTAAAGAACTGCAATCAATGGAAATCTATTTCCATCGATGTGTTTGCGTCGTTGGATGCTCGGACTCACCTGTCGTAGTCCTGTATCACAGAGCCCACGGCCCAGATGGCCGCTAGGTACTCGTTGTAGCCCTGGGGGTCGATGAAGTGGAGGGACTGGGGGGTCCGGGGGTCCCCGTTGGAACCTGTGAAGTCTATGGCTATCTGAAACAGAAAAAAGAGGAGTATGAGGGGAGTTACGGTAACGGTTAATGGTTAACACTGTGTGCACTCTTGCACACCTACTTCGTTAGAAGATAAAGTACTTGCCTGTTAATAAGTTCAAATGACACTGGTCTAGTCCTAGTCTTCTCTCCTTTACCCCATATGACCTGTACAATAACAAAAATATACCTATACAATACCTATTTTTCTAATTTCTAGGAGATGGTACCGCACCATTAGCCTCAAGACCATCCCGATCTCGCAAGTTCACATTCGGTTTCTTTCTGGAGATCAGTCTGGCCAGGCTTCAAGTTATGTGCTTGTGGCTGAACCACAGTGGTTTGGACCAATCAGTATCCTATTAGGAACTGCTCATACTACGCAGCTATGGCTATGGTTGAGGTGTGATCATATGTCTATGGGTGTGACGACAGCGAGAACCGACTGTTTGTTCGAAAAACAACAATGGCGGTTAGTGTAGATGCTGCTATAGCAACAGTTATATCTGAACTGCAGAGTGTTTCTTCATTGAGAGAAGAGCAAAGATCAACACTCAAAGCTTTCCTCGATGGAAAAGATGTTTCCGCTCTTCTACTATGTCATATGGTTTGATGATCTGATTGGTTGAAGTTAGCGTGTGATAGACGGTGAAAGAAATCTAATCACCTGCCATTTTAGTATTCACAGACTGCTACTTACTGTGAAGTTGAGTTGACAGCCTCCCATGATGTAATCCAAGAAGGTGTACTGCTTTGCGATCTGCAGATAAACATCGATGAAATCTCAATTACACACACTGATCGGGCTTAGATGTGAATGACAGTCACGCAACCTGTATTTAGAGAGCCTCGCCCCTAGGGCTCGAAATGGTTTGCATATTTATACACATGACATAATGTCACAGTGTGGAATTGACAAAAGAAATACACTGGCTTGACGTGAAAAATAATTACTTTTGGAGCTTCTTGCCATTTGCAGTAAAGATCAAAGTGAGGGCTGTAGTTTATAAACTACACAAAATATCACACAGGATTGCCGCGCACAGAATGTTAGTGTGGAGTATATGTGGAGTGTGTGGTTGATAGCTGGTTTACAGCACCTGGGGTCCGTTTCACAAAGCAGGTTTAACAACCTCTGAGTTTAATCCTAAACGCTGAGTTGATCTCCACTGAGATAGAAAACTCTGGGATTTCGGTTCCACAACACCGGTTTTGAGTTAAGTTGATCAACTCAGAGGAGTTCCACCTAGGGTTGAGCGCGTGCACCACAACTATAAAAAGCCAGCATCAATGGAGCCCCGATTCGACGAGTCACCATGGCAACGGGGAAGTCACCAACCTCGATTGGAAATACTTAATATACCTACTACTAATGCGCTCATATGGCGAGTTTCAACACGTTTTTAGAAAGAAGTGCAACACTGCTGCGTAAGTTTAAATGGAGTCCTTTGCGATCACAATAATATTACAGAGGAAAACTGCTTGAATGGTAACTATTTATTTCATTTAGGTGCAATCCCGCGGGGGAGAAGCGCACTTGACAGCAGCTTAAGATTACATTATTCAAACAGATAAGACCTCGGCTCGGCATGATCATTTTGATCATGTTTTACACTGTAAAGTAAATATTAAGTGGCTATTTGACTGTATACAGTTGCCTCTACATCTCCGACATTGTACAAAAAACATTTGCAAAGAAACGCAGTGCAACACACAATATCTGCTGGGATGTGAGAGACTACGGTTGGTAATGTTGCACATGTAAGGACGGATTAGGTTGTGTATGTAAATGATGGACTGTGACGTGAAACGGTACCGCTGAAAAAGATAATTGTCTGGAAATGATAATTGTCTGGAAAGGCTAAAACATCTATGGTCTGATAACCCTCTCCCGACGAATATTTAATTCTCTGCGCAGTAAATAATAATTATATAATAATAATTAATTGCATTTATATAGCGCTTTTCAAGACACCCAAAGCGCTTTTATTTATATAGGCCTATATATATATGTGTATATATGTATGTGAGTAAGGGAGTACCGGCACTTATTTTTTTCCACTTCGAGCGCTGGTCAAAAGGACATGTTCGTGAAAAAGTCGCCTCCTACTGCCTAATGGACTTCTGAAATAGCACTGACTCTGATTTTGTTAAATGATTTTTGACATACGGCTACGCCAAAACTCGCTGACTGAATGAATGAGGAAATCAAATGGCGTGTGTGGCTGAAAGAGGGCGGAGACACATTGATCCATTGAGTAAAACCTGGTCCCGACCAGGTTAGGTTCATAGAGTCTGTTACTACGGTAACTGACCGAGAGCGTAAGTTATCTCTCTTTGTGAAACAGGTTAGAGTTGCCCCTCTTTCTCTGGTTTGAGTTATCTCCCTTTGTGAAACGGAAATCGCAGAGTTTCCCTCAGTTCAGGGTTAATAAACGCAGGGTTTTCACTAAACCTGCTTTGTGAAACGGACCCCTGCTCACCTGGATAAACCAGCCATCAACAAACACACTCCACAGTCAGAATCCGGTAATCGCAATCTTTTCCATGTTGTTAGTTTACTGTTATGAATGGAGGGTCAGTTACCAACTAGTGTTAAGAAATGTTGGTTTGTAGCAAGTAATGACTAAGCCATTATCTTGTTAAAGTAAAGGCAGCGAGGTAGATAAAAAACATTGCAGAAGCCACAGGAAATGCTCCCCCCACTCCAGTAATTTCTGAGCCATTCCTGTTTTCTAATGGTACTGCAATACACAAATACTGCATTTACAGCCATATATTTTCTGATTAATAAGTTATTTACACTGTACGTTTACATTTCCACCACAGTTAGTAAAAAGAGAAATATCCAAGATGGCGTGCTGATTTGTTTAAAAATAAATGTAGAAGCTAAGTATTTAACATGCTGTTCATTCTCATTCTCCTATAAGCGTTAAGCCAAATGTACACAAGCTTCGCAAAACAAGTGCTTTAAAAGTCAACGCACTATAAAAAGTTTGAGATCTAAAACAACCACCGCAACATTCCAGATGTCCTACAACACAGAATATTGACTTCTGTTGAAAACTGACAACAATAAGTAAAACAAATCGTGAAGGAAAAATATTCAAGAACTAACATACCTCGCATTTTTTGATAATGACCACCCCAGAGTTTTTATAGTTCTTCTTCTTCTGCTTCTTCTTGCTGTTGATGCATTCAAACTCGGCCTGAAAGAAAACAGGCACATCCGTATCAGAAGCGCATTATCTTCAAATCAATGCAGCTTCTGTGGTGCTGTTTTTTTTCAAATATCCACACTCGCAACACGCAGGCCACATGTAAAGTACACACACATACATACAAGTGCATACATACACTCACCTACACACCTACACACCTACACACACACACACACACACACACACACACACACACACACACACACACACACACACACACACACACACACACAGACCTTACCGCAAATGACTGGGATGCCTCCTGTATTTGAGCAAGGCTGGTCTCAAAGGCCCCTATGTAGTCGTGTGACCCGCTGCTATTGTAGTCATAGCACTCCACCTAGCACACAGGCATCAAGGTAAAACAAGGACATTTGAATGGCTCAGTAGATAGAAAAGTGATACTATTTATTTAGCTAGGAATGGGTTTTAAGTACTGGACATGGGAAGGGATGGACGCAGGACATGGGAAGAGAGAAAAGGATGCTTTGACAGAGAATCTTTTAAAAGCATCGCATTTCTTCTCTTGTCCAGGAAATGGAAAAAGGGGAAACTCATTCTCATTCTACAAATGTCAAAGCAGGATACACAGTGCAGCAAACATAATGCTGTAGTCTTCAGCCATTGATGCAATTTTATTTTTATGTGGTAAGACATTAGTTTGTCTCCTTGGCAACGCAGTAGAGATTGCAGGCACTTCAATGGCCTTTTTTAAAAAATTTTTTTACTGTGTATCCTTCTGGTTCAATCTAACCAGTATCATGATAAGGCAGATGGTTTGAGACTGAACAGAGAGCACAGGAGGGGAGACGGTATGCCTGAGGACTAGCGAACAAAGTGTAGCACACTAAAAACCCTGGATGAGTAAAAGAAGATCAGACCCCTTTGCTAAACTCAAACCACAGCAAAACTAGCAAACCGCTAACCTCAGCCTATAACACAGCGCTTTTATGTGAAACACACAGCAACAGTGGTAAACTCACTTGTCGCACCGTCGACTGGGACGTGCCACTCTCTGACAAGCTTTGTTCAAAACAGAAAATTATACACACACATCAGCTATAATGATTCTGTTTGTACCGGGTATGGGAGCGCAACACATGACCTAACAGGTACATTATTAAGTACATTATTAGGTCATGGACAGACAATAGGTGATTTCAGCTCCACACAAGTACAGACAACAGCAGCAAAATGTAAACACTAATTACTAATTGTTATGTTATTACCAACTCTGGAGGTCATTTGTGTTCATTTTATGAACACAAATATTAGTACACAAGTAACAAAGTTATAACACATCACAGTAAGGGTGGGGAAAATACAAGGAAAGCATATCTAACACAACCTACATTGCTTCCATGTGTCCATGTATGTGTCTGTGTATCAATGCATCTCTGTGTGAGTGAGTGAGTAAGTGAGTAAGTGAGTGTGTTTTTTTTTAGTGCACCTTTAAACGTCTCTCTATCTCACCCCCGCAGAGAGACTGCAGAGGCAGGATGAAGGGTTTCCATGTGGGGCTCAGGTTGCACATCACCACCTAAAATGATGGAGAAAAAACAACACTGCAGTGAGCTGAGTTACAGGCCTGACGTGAGCCAACACGAGTGCAGTGATAAAAACGGAGACTGATGTTTGTGAATGCATGCAAACATCTTGCTGTCATTGGTGTCAGTGTGGCAGTTGCAGTTGTTGTGATAAATGTGTAGCCATTTTAAATGGCGTTCTGATGTCTGGGAAGTGATGATAAGATCAGATGGTTGGTAGTGTGTGTGTGTGTGTGTGTTTCCTTGCCTCTGTCCTGTGAGCCAGCTGCCAATCAGTTTCTGTTTGCTTGTAGATTTCCAGGAAAGGATCTGACTTTCCAAAGAAATCCTAAACAAACAAGACATGTTAATATGCAATCAAATGGATATCAACTGACTCCAGTAGGGGATATTCCACCATGAACATGAAAACTTCTCCACTCACCTTTTTATCTAGTTTCCTAGCAGCCATCTCAAAATGCACCACTCTGTTGTCCGTTTTCTCTTCAGCAACAATCTAAATAGAAAACAAAAATAAGTGTATATATATATATATTAGTGGTGGGCATAGATTAATTTCTTTAATCTAGATTAATCTAACTGTAATCTTGGAATTAATCTAGATTAAAATGGCTCATTTGAATTCTGGCGAAGGCATTCATAATATGCGTGTGCTACCTAAATAATGACTAAGGGACTGTACGATATTTACCGGGGGGGGGAGGGCCGGTCGTCAGGGGGGGAGGGCCTAGGATAATTTTTTTAAGCCTTAGGGGAGGGCCCAGGAGAATATTTTTGGCCTGGGGGGAGGGCCGAGGAAAATTATTTTATGGGGGGGGCAATCGTCATGACTCATGCCGAGTTCGATGTTTAAATGAAAGATAGGATAGCCTGTAAGGAAGTGAACGTCTCCTTTACCATAACCATAACCCTTTTTGGAGTGAATTGTTTCACAGTAGACTGCGGACGCTGTAGACTCTGCTCTGCGAGCGGACGCTGTAGACTCTGCTCGTCTCATACCACCGCGAACGGGTTTATGAGACCCCAGATCGTTTCACACAGACGCGGGAGGGTACCTTTGGCGTCAGTATCCAGGGCTTAATTTGGGCCGGAACACGCCGGAATATGTTCCGGCACCTCCAACGGTGGATCCGGCACCTTTTTTATTTTTTTATTCCCCCCCCCCGCCGTCAGTGGTTACGATCGCGCAACCCCGTCATCAGTCCGCGGTCCCCCCCCCCCCCCCCCCCCCCCCCTCCCGTTGACAATCACGAACACCCCCCCCCCCCACCCACCCCCGGGCGTGACAAATCGTCGGTAGGCCTATATTACGAGTTGGGATGAGAACGGGTTGTCTGCCGAAACCGTCAAGTCTAAATCATGCGATAGGCGCGCACGATGACATCCTCACAGCATGCACACGGGCTGTGTGTGGACTCAGGTCTGCGGCTGAGTCCGCGGCCGGGTCCGCGGGTCCGGTGCTGGGTCCGCGGCTGGCGGGTCCGGTGCTCCCCCCCCCGTTGACAATCGCGCCGAATGTAGAGCATATTGTAATGCAGCGTTGAATGGATGAATAGCTTACATAAGGGTCCCCAGCACTTTTCAAACCACACTCAAGCTTATGGTTATTGTCCCCACCACTTCTAAAACCAAACTGACGCCACTGACCACATAGACCAAGAATCGCAGGGTGATCATTAGTCGCTCTTAGTCACAGTAGTTTGTGTTTTGTCTTATAATAGCCTATAAGGTACAATGTCATCAGCCAAGTTGTGAAATTATTGGGGGAGTCTCGTAACATTGATAAAAGCAGGCTTGTCCCCATTCTCAAGTTCAAGGCACAGCGTGGCATAAACCCCTGCTCTTGCTGCGTGTGTACCCGTGTGTGTGTATGTGTGCTTATGTGGCCGTTTTAACCTTGTAAACGTCATTTTCCGACCAATTTTATTTGATTCACGTAGCGGGGAGGGCCTAGGAGAATTTTTTTGAGCCGGGGGGAGGGCCCCGGAAAAAAAAAAATTACCAGGGGGGAGGGCCAGGCAGAACAATTTTAACCCGATCGTCTGGCGACCGGCCCTCCCCCCCCGCTAAATATCGTACAGTCCCTAAAAATAAGTCTGCGCGATTGTTGACGGGGGGGGGGAGGTGCGCGATTGTTGATGGGGGGGGGGGGGGGGGGGAGAGGTGTGCGATTGTTGACGGGGGGGGGGGGGGGGGGGGGGGGAATCCGGTATAGACCCAGCTCCCAACCCAACTTTGAGAATAGATTAACGGCGATAAATCTTTTATCGCGCGATAAGAGTTCGCGTTATCGCAGCACGTTAACGCCGATAACGGCCCACCACTAATATATATATATATATATATATATATATATATATATATATATATATATATATATAGATAGATAGATAGATAGATATATAAAGCCTATTTTGTATACTCCTGTGTGAATTAAATACTTGCCAAATGAAAAATACTGAGAATTTTATATTATCATCAGTAATGCTGATGCATTACTACTGTAATGCAGCATTTAAAACCAGGAAAAGATAACACTTATGCCATCATTTCAGGATATTGATATAATATTGATATATTGCAGAGCCCTAATGTGTACACACAATACCTTGGGCGATGAGAAACCAGAACCAGTTACCTTGACATTGGAGTCAGTGACTTACTGTAATGGTCCCCTTCCCAGCAGGCTTCTTGTCTTTCCTCAGCAGAGGTCGAGTCAGTTTCCTCGAGGACACAATCTAAACAAAACCACAAAAAATAGATTTCATTATTTTTTTTGTTCATCAAATCAAAACATCAAATCGATATTGATATATTGGTACCATTGAGCAAAACTATGTTGTTGTGGATGAATGAAGCACATTTTTGGGAAGCATATTGTGTCTGTAAACAACACATAGCTTTTTTGTTGATTAACTTCGAAATAAAACCAAAGGGGAAACAGTGTCCAACAGACTTCTCTGTCTAACAGTCATCGTTTTTAACAACACGTTTTTTTTTTAACCTGTGAGTGAAAGACCTAGAAGGGCGATGTTAAAATGGCAAAACCTCAAACCCTTTAGACTTGAAAAGCAGAACAATACTGTAATCACTGTGTCCCACCTGGCCAACGGTGCACTCCAGCTCCCCAAGGAAGTCGTCATCCCCCAGGTCAATGGTGTCGTTGTCAATGTCGTACACAGAAAAACGGATCTTCTGCACCACCTCGAAGTGGTAATCTATCTCCAACGTCCTGGAAAACTTCGGATCGAGGCAATTGTCGATTCGTTCTGTGCGGCCAACCTGATGGACAGACGATGCTCTTTGAGACAAGCTTCCAGGGAAACGAAGGAGTACATGCTTTCGCAAAAAAACGAGGTTTGATATAAACACAAGAGTGAAGCTATCAGTCTTGTTTGTAACAATGGCACAGTCAGTAGATGGGGTGCCATCCAATACCATCCTGGTCCCTAATGCAGGGCACCATATTAGCACCAGGCTGGTGGCCCTTAATACACAAGAGGCTTTGCAGATCTGCTTCACTCACCAGCTTGTCTTTCATCATGTTCTCACAAAGGAACAAGTATAAATGGCTTTTGGCCCCACACACTGACCTCATACCAGTGGCCCCCAGAGGAGTTCATGTGGACGGCGCACAGCGGGTCAGACTTGGAGAACACGTCCATGTCCAAGAGGTGGTTGCAGGAGACGCTCAGCACCACCTTGGACAGGAAGGGGCCGGTGGCTCCTGGCGCCGCCATAGGGGCCCCTCCGGCTGCCATGACTACAACCCAACCGCTCTCTCTCTCTCTTCGTCAAACACACGCCAACCAGCGGTTCTGGTAGAGGGGAGAAAAAAAGCGAGAAAAATAAACGCAATTAAACCCGGCGACCACTCAATGTGTACATTATACATGTCCCCGTGTTGCCTACGCAGTCCAATATTAAGATATTAAGCTATTAAGATAATGATTAAAAGCCAATTCAGTATAAAAAAACGCGTAGCCGCTCCGTTACCCAACGCAATGTCGTAACACACGTAACACAACGGTGGAAAAGACGTTCACAATGTCCACATTTACTCTTGTATGCCACAGATGAGTACAATTAAACGTTGACCATTTTAAAAAACCTTACCATTATGTGTAATAATGTGTCGTCGGCGGTTGTTGCACAGACAGCAGTATGTGTAACGCTGTGGGACAGAGGGTGTGGCCCGTCACTAGCCAGGGTGCGCTTGTTTTCCGTACCAGCGGTCCCCGCATGTACCATTACACAGCGGAGGGGGGGGGGGGCTGCCTCCGCGAAGTGCATTATTTGGTCGATACGTGCACACCTCGGAGTGGATTATCCCGCTTATGCCATGGCCGCTTTACGAATCATTAAAAAGGGTGTTCATTCATATTTTGGGGGTAATTGTCTCAAAATTACAACGTTTAGCTCGCACTGCTTTGTGTGTTCCTGGAAACAAACGGCAAATGACCGGAGAAATATATGGGTCTGACTAATGCCTGGGTCTGACTAATGCCTAATGTCAGTTAACATGAGATGCGAATGCGGACGTTACCTTATTACTCCAGTAAATAGAGACGATCTTAGTAACGACCTGGCAACGTTACCTTATTACTCCAGTAAATAGAGTCCATCTTAGTAACGACCTGGCAACGTTACCTTATTACTCCAGTAAATAGAGACGATCTTAGTAACGACCTGGCAACGTTACCTTATTACTCCAGTAAATAGAGTCCATCTTAGTAACGACCTGGCAACGTTACCTTATTACTCCAGTAAATAGAGACGATCTTAGTAACGACCTGGCAACGTTACCTTATTACTCCAGTAAATAGAGACGATCTTAGTAACGACCTGGCAACGTTACCTTATTACTCCAGTAAATAGAGACGATCTTAGTAACGACCTGGCAACGTTACCTTATTACTCCAGTAAATAGAGACGACCTTACTTAGTAACGACCTGGCAACGTTACCTTATTACTCCAGTAAATAGAGATGACCTTTTGTCTATTATTGAGACAATATTATTTGTGTGTGCGTATCTCAATCTGTGTGTGTGTAATAAGATTTGTGTGTATTCACATTTGTGTGTATTCAAATTTGTGTGTGCGTAATAAGATTTGTCTGTATTCACATTTGTGTGTGTGTAAAAAAATCAGTGTGTCTGTATTCACATTTGTGTGTTTGTGATAAGATTTGTGTGTCTGTATTCACATTTGTGTGTGTGTAAAAAAATCTGTGTGTCTGTATTCGTTTTGCAAGTGAAGACAAATCTGCAAATGTGTACAGAGATCTGTAAGTGTACACACATCTGTGAATGTGTAACAGATCTGTACATATACGCGCCGACTAGTGGTGCGTCGCTCTGACTACGTCACCTTCTTCGTTGCTCTGATTGGTTGTAGCGCTATCCTATTGCGTGCAGAGGGAACTTGAAAGACAACCGTTTATCCCGCCCACACTGCCAATGGAGCTGAGCCAGACCTTACATCTTTCTGATGTAGGTCTGGCTTGCCAGGCTATAACCCTCTAGCTGTACAACAGTAAAAAGCAGGTAATAAACTGCGTGGCCAGTGGGTTGGCTGTAATCTGCAACCTCACCGCTAGATTTTACACATTGCACCTTTAAATAAAGTCAAACGTCGTCTGCGTTTATAATTTATTTTTCAAGTTCAGCGACATAAAGCGATCTAAAACAATTATAAAGTTACATTCATATAATAATACACATGTAAAAGGCACACAGTAGATTGATTCGTTCTCTGCAGAACATAATCATTCTGCATAAAATGATATAAAAAAAATCCTTAATATCAAGGCAGTTATAAGCCTACAATTCCTATCCATTCAGTTCATGCCATTTTGATTGTCATCTGTTGGTCATGCATAACTTTGTAAATGCTCCAAGACATTACATTTTCAATTAAGCATGCTTTATAAGAGGCCCCTTGTAGAAGAGCTTTGCTGAGTCACAGGTAGTCTTTGGGTATGGTTCATCAGTTTACTTGCATTTTGAGTCAGTAGCACAAGCACTCCAGGCACTTCCTGTTAAAAGGACAAAATATAGAAGATAAAATAAGACACAATCTGATAATACATAAGGTATATGAGCTAATATAATACAGCACAGGCACTTCAAAAAGTGGGTATGATCCAAAATTGTGTCCGGAGCATGCTACCAAAACAAGGAGCAATACAATTGACCGGGCCTTTTGCTCTGCAGCTCCAAGGCTGTGGAACGCCCTCCCAGACCACCTGAGGGCCCCACAGACCACTGATGTTTTTAAAAGAAACCTAAAGACTTATTTTTTCAAAAAAGCTTTCTGCTAAATTTTATTACACTTTTTATTGTCTTTTTAAACTTGTATTAACTTGTGTCCCTTTTAATTAAGCCTGTACTGTAGCACTTTGAGATTGCCTAAATGTAAAGTGCATTATAAATAAAATTTATTATTATTATTATTATTATTATTACAGTGACGGAGCAACCCTGCCACATTGGGCGCCAGTGTGGCAGGGTTGCTCCGTCACACGCCACCTAAGTGGCTTTCCTTGGGGCCCTCCGACACAGGACACGGGTAGATGTTCAACATATTTATTGGAGAGCAGGTGGTATTGCTGAGCTGATATTCAAGCTGCCATGACAGTGGTTCTCTCCTGTGTGTGTTGATAGCTGGTTTATCCTGGGTGCCATGTTTGCTCTGCACCACAGGTGTGCAGCCCCACCCAGCCAGAGTCCAATCAGTCTGACTCAGGCCAGGTGAGGCTGTAAACCAGCCATCAACAACACACACTCCACAAACACTCTCCACAGAGACTTAGCCAAACAAAGCAAATATCCCACACTGTGGCAGCTGTGAGTGGCTCACACACCTGTCACGTCTCCAAGACGACTACAACTACTGTGTCACAAACCAGAGACACCCACTGGCTTAGGAGGAGCCATTTATAGCCACAGGTTTACAAGCGGGTTACACCCAGCCTCTATGATTAAGGTATGCGCATTCATTGTAGGCCATTCAGAGTTGGTTTAGCCCACCTTATCTATGGAGCGCTGGGTAGACTGGACTCATTGGGGGGCTTCAGTTTGAAGAAATTGAAAAACTGGGCGACTTGGTCGGGCAACTCTGCCAGGACACTCTGTGCGAGAGCCACACTGTTCGCCTGCCAGGAAAGATACAGCACACAAGTAAACAGGTTTTCGATACAGTAAAACCACACACGGCAAGCCTATATTTATTATCTCTTACCATCTTATGCTTTCATTTTACATTTCTCCTTTTTTATTGTATTATCTATAATGATTGTTCTTTATTTCTTGATGATTATTAAACAGGATAATTACATAACCCTTCATTTATTTGTTTATTATTTACTGTTATATCTTTGACTGGCACTCACCTTAAACACCCTGAAAGGCACAAACTGGACGATGTCGCGGAAGGCGACGTTGCCCCGTGGCGAGCGCAGGACTTTGTCGTCGCTGTCCAGGAACTCCATGGCGCTGAAGTCCTCCTGGCCCACGCCCACGATGATGATGGACATGGGGAGGCGGGAGGCCTCGACGATGGCGGTGATCGTCTGGTCCATGTCCGTGATCACGCCGTCGGTGATGATGAGCAGCACAAAGTATTGCTGTGTGCGAGGGGAATTGTGGGGAGAGAACAAACACAGGTGAACCGCTTAACAGAGAATGTAAATTAGTGGACATGTTGTGGATCGAGCGCACCGCATCGCTTGGCTTGTCTTTCGTCGGCCACCCTGAGAGTTCCTCATGCTTATTTTCCCAATTAAATTTCATGACTTTTCCATAAATTCATACCAAATTTCGATGTCTGTATTTTAGTGGTGTAATGAATAAACAAACTTTACTTTGTCTGATATGACATTGTAAACTTGTGCTGAAAGTTGTACTGTGGCTAGAAGTTGGAATCACTCAAAAAAATAGTAACTATGTCTGACCTATTTTTACCTTAAAACTCCTGTCATTTACATTTTCAAATGTACATAACATTATACAATTCTGACCATGGTTTTGAATTTCCATTACTTTTCCAAAAGCTTATGGTTATGTCATTATTTCCCAAAACATTTCCAGGGCTGGAAAACATTTTCAAATTCCATACGTTTTCCAGGATTTTCATGACCGTCGAAAACCTGCACCCTCCAAATTTCACACCAGTAAAATAAATGTTCTGTACACAGTTATTATAGTTAACGAAAACAAAACTAGCATTAAAAAAAATGTATTTTGTTAACTAAAGTAAAAAAAAAAAGAAAACTAAATAAGACTACAATGAACAATGCAACACAAACTACAACAAAACAGAATTGCAGGTAAAATCAGCTTCGTTTTAGTTTTCACCCTCCGTACCAAGCTCTGCTGTGGGTCGAGCAATGTTAATGGTTCATACAAGAATACAATGGTTTTCAAAATATGGGACCTTTAATAAACAATGGTTTTGTAAATCATATTTGATGTCATGCACATCTTACTTTTTTCAGCTACTATAAATCAAGGCTTTCCTCATAATACTTGAAAAACTAAAACAAAGACTAAAACTAAATAAAAACTAAAACTATGTCCATTCCTCAAAATAAAAATAAAACTACTTTACTTATGCACTCATAAAACTAACTAAAACTAAACTTAAATCAAAAACCAAAATGGAAGACAAAATAAAAATAAAAACTGCTGTACACGACTATACCAGAAGGGATAAAAGATGCACATGGACAGATACGATTGGTTGGACAATCTGTCCAATGTAAGCAGCACATAGACACACATATTCAAGTGTGGAAATATTATGTCACTATTGTTTTAATGTAGTCTGTTCCGGCATGTGTATCTAATAAACAGTTGCTCAGCTCATTCTAATACACTATTCATGTCTGTCATGTCTGACTATAACCATCTTGTGATCACATTAAGCTGGTTCTCTTCCTATACCTTTTGACAAGATGAGCTACGACACATGTAACCAGGTTAGCTAATCTTCTCTCTCCATTAGAGCTATCCTGAGTGGGGGGTGGGTTAGTGTCGGCTAGCCGGTTAGCTCACCGAGGCAACGTTCTGCTGGACGGCCTGTCTGGCGAAGCAGGCCACATGGTTGATGATTGGGGAGAAGCTGGTGGGGCCGTACAGCTTCACCTGAGGCAGACACTGCTGGTAGGCAGACACCACCCCTTCGATGCCTGGACAATGAAACACACAAGTATGCATTGCAAACATATACAACATGGGTCGCGTTCCCCCAGAGGCAAAGACTGTTGGAACAGTGCAAACGGGTAAATACCATTTTTGGAAATAAGCCATGGACTTACCGTTACAAAATGGATTTTCTGGGTTAAAGTTTATCGGGAACTCATGGGACACCTGTGGAAAAATAAATAAATCTAGTATTATATCATCCAACCTAACTGTGCAACGACTAATAGTCTACTAGTATAAAACCTGGGCTCAATCAACCCAGGGATTTTATCTTTTTAAATCAATTTGGTCTGTGCCAAAAATGAAGAGGATATAAATGTTTTATTCTCTAAGGATCGTTAAGGAACAAAAAGGGTCAAATAAGCACTGACACACTTATGAGTTATTTGTTATCTTTGAATGAATGCTGGATAAATGCTGATGGGGACTTCCTATTCGACTCATATGGGATTGGTTTAGTGGATGCACACAAATGATAATTTGAGGTTTTGAGGGTTTTTTGTTTGCTTTTTTCAAAGGTGACGTGACTGTACAAACTATAACTTTTCCAGTGTCGTTACATTTTTGGTCGTACTGGTCGACTACATGAGGATTTCGTCAAGAGAGCAATGATCAAGAGCTACGATTCATTTGAAATGGGTTTGTACATACCTTCCCAGTGGGAGGCACAATGGCTCCGAACCCAAAGGCGGGAAAGGTTTTAGTACTGCACAGGTAGGACAAAGAGCATAAGTAGTACTCAAAATTATTAGTCATATTTCATAACTTGTAAGGTAATTTTATAGTTACAATTTTCACGTTAACAAGCATATTCCCTCCAAAAGATGTGTATTCGATTCATTGAGTCATTGGTGGATACATAAGTGGACAGGTTCAGAGTAGTGATTTTTTTTTTTTTATTGAAAGCATCCAAATTTTGGGTTCTCATTGATGCAAAATCACATTTCTCTGGAAAAATGATCACAAACAACAACATGGAGGATAGACTGCCAGGAAATGGGGAAATGGCCGAGTCAATGTATTCAGTCCCACTGTGGTTACCTGTCGTAGTCCTGGATCACAGAGCCCACGGCCCAGATGGCGGCCAGGTACTCGTTGTAGCCCTGGGGGTCGATGAAGTGGAGGGACTGGGGGGTCCGGGGGTCCCCGTTGGAGGCTGTGAAGTCTATAGCTATCTGAAGCAGGGGTGTGGATAAGGATCCACATATGAAGCAGGAAAACAAAGAGCCACAATTCTTGTACCAATCGATTACAGACAAGACGCGTTGCACGTCTAAGTACTGATCATTTATATGCAATGCGTGGCTTGTCTGCCCACCCACCGTGAAGTTGAGCTGGCAGCCCCCCATGATGTAATTCAAGAAGGTGTACTCCTTCACCACCTGCATGTTGAAACAAAGTTATGTGAGACACAAAGCTTTTAATCTAACAGAAGCAAAACTTATCAGATAACAGGTCAGATCTCTAATAAGCAACTCATTTTACGCTGATTGTGGCTGATTGTGAAATGTGGATGTTGACGATGTGGATCATATTTTAATAAACTATAAACTACACTAACATTTTCACGGCAGCCATCACTTTTCTTCGAAACCATTTATGACTTATGAACTGAAACCCGTGTGAGTTTGAAATAGCCAAGCACTGGGTCTTATTATTAACATCATTTCAAATATACCTCACATCTCTTGATGCAAATGACTCCAGAATTCTTGTAGCCTCGCTTGTTCTCCAACTTTCTCCTGTTGACGCACTCAAACTCAGCCTGACAAGAAGGTCAGAAAAAAGTAAATAGATA